>CM057233.1:75929045-76231545 GCA_029891385.1 Erythroxylum novogranatense
ACAAAAGGTTTGAAGGATGCATCGGAGTTTCCATAGGCTTCGCATTATTCATATCAAACTTATTCAACAACTCTTTCACATACTTTTGTTGATGAATGAAGATCTTCTCTTTGGTCTGCTTAACTTGCAACCCAAGAAAGAACTTTAATTCACCCATCATACTCATCTCAAATTCTTTCTTCATTAAGCTCTTAAACTTTAAACACAACTCTTTTGAAGTAGCACCAAAAATGATATCATCAACGTAGATCTGTACTAAGATAAAATCATTCTGAAAACTCTTCCTAAAGAGCGTCTTATCAACTTGACCTCTACTGAAACCATTCTCTATTAGGAAGGTACTCAGACGATCATACCAAGCTCTAGGAGCTTGCTTCAGACCGTATAAGGCTTTGTGAAGTCTATAGACATAGTCTGGTTTTTTAACATCTTCAAAGCCAGGTGGTTGTTTCACATACACCTCTTCATCTATAAAACCATTCAAAAATGCACTCTTAACATCCATCAGAAACAATTTTATATCATGACAGATCGCATATGCTAACAAAATCTTTATAGCTTCAAGTCTCGCCACTGGAACATATGTTTCATTGTAGTCTATTCCTTCTTGCTGATTATAACCTTGTGCTACTAATCTAGCCTTATTACGACTCACTTTACTTGATTCGTCTAACTTATTCTTGAAAACCCATCTGGTTCCAATAATGGATTTCTTAAAAGGTTTTGGGACTAAGGACCAGACGTTATTTCTAGTAAATTGATTCAGCTCCTCTTGCATGGCTAACACCTAAGCTTCGTCTTGAAGAGCTTCCTCAACCTTCTTAGGCTCTACTTCAGAGATAAAGGCTACATTAGCTTCTCTTCTGAATCTGGACCTTGTCCTAACTCCTTCTGAGGTGTCACCGCTAACTAGTTCTTCTGGATGAGAACTTTTATATCTCCAATTTCGTCTTAGTTCTATAGTTTCTGGAATATCTTCAATCTTGTTCTCATGAGTGTCTGACGAGGGAGTTTCTGAGGTATCATCTAAGTTCTTTGAAGGACCTTCATTCTCCACGTCATCTTCCTTATGGGGTTGAGAATTATCATCAAACTTGACATGGATCGTCTCTTCACGGTCTTTGAAGTCAAGTTGTAAACTCAAACGCTTTAGGCGATAATGAGTAGCCTAGGAAGATTCTGGATAGGTCTTGAATCGAATTTATCCAATGACTCTTCAGATTCGAATGGAACATTTGCACCCAAATGGATGAAAGTAATATATGCTTGGTCTTCTTCCATTCCATAACTCGTAAGGAGTCTTCTTCAACATAGATCACAACATGATCCTGTTCTGAATATAGCATGCTGTATTCATAGCTTCTGCCCAGAAATACTTAGGAAGATTAATCTCACATAGCATTGTCCTTGCCATCTCTTGAATCGTCCTATTCTTTCTTTCAACAACTCCATTTTGTTGTGGAGTTCTAGGGCTGAGAAGTTGTGGAAATTCCATTCTCCTCACAAGATACTCTAAACTTCTCATTTCAAATTCTCCACCATGGTCACTCCCGATCATCGGCTATGGACATTCCTTTTCATTACGTAACTTTCGGATAAGATTCTAAAGCACTTAAAAGACTCATCTTTGTGTGATAAAACAATATCCAACAAAATCGAGTAAAGTCATCAACAATGATGAGTCCATATTTCTTTTACGCTAAGACTTAATGTCCTTGTAGGACCAAATAAATCCATATGTAAGATTAAAGGTCTTGATGAGGTTACAAAACTTTTAGAAGAAAGAGGTTTTAACTTGTTTTCCTTTCAAACAATTTTCACAAAAAGTTCTTTGTCAAAACTTATTTTGGCAAACCTCTTACCAATTCATGTTTTACCAATTTTGAAATATGTTTCAAAGAGACATGACCTAGCTTTTATGCAGATTAATCTTTCTTCTTGAAAGATAGAAAACATGAAATATTTTGTTTTTGAAAATCTTCTAAATTGATTTTGTAAAGGTTGTTTCTTCTCTTGGCAGAGAAAAGTATAGATCCATCTTTGTTTCTCACTTGGAAAAGATTTTGATTGAATGAAATTGTGAAACCATAATCACACAATTGACTGACTCTAATCAAGTTATGCTTTAGACCATCAACAAGCAGTACATTATTTATGCATGCAAATGAATCTTTACCTATTTTCCGATTCCAATAATTTTGCCTGCTGGTTTGTCTCCGAAAGTTCTTGATCCTCCTTCTTATCTTGAAGGTCTAGGAACATAGACCTTCTTCCGATCATGTGTCGCGAGCATCCATTGTCTAAATACCAATGGTGCTTGTCGTATCTTCCAAGGAAGGATATCTGTAGGAGAAACTATTTTATTTCTTGGTACCCAAATTTTCTTGGTTCCTTTATGGTTAGTAATATGCATATGATGTGATCTATGATGCATATTATTAGAATGTTGATTAAAATGAATCATCCTATATCTTCTTTTTTGAATGAAAAATTTTTTACGAGACTGAATCTTGTTTCTTGTAAACCCTAATCCAGTCTTATCACTCGGATGTCTACATTTTCTAAGCATCTCATTCATTTTCTTTGTACTTTCTGTGAAAGTAGCTAAATCAGCTGATAAATTCTTAATCCTTAGTTTAAGTTGATTAATCTCTTCTGATCTGTCTACAATTTTCTTTTTATCTTCTAATTGTTTCTTTAAACAAACATTTTCTCTCTCTATTACCTCAGTATGTCTAATACTTTATACCTACTTCTTCTTTAACATCTTGTACTGTTTCAGAATAGCATGAGAATCTTCTAACAATTCTGAATAGGCATCATGCAAATTATCATAATCTGATTTTACCTCCTCATCACTATCTTCCTCGGCCATTAGGCAAATGTTTGCATGTTACGATGACTCGGAGCTCAGATCGATTCAGATGAATCTAGGTCCTCCCATGTTGCCATCATGCTTTTCTTGCCTTCTACTCTTCTTTGGTTTCTTCTTGAGAGTAGGACATTCGGACTTGTAGTGTCGGTGGTTGCACTCGTAGCAAATGATAGAAGACTTCTCCGGTTTAGCTTCATCTTTCCCATTCTTTACGAATGTCCGGTTCCTCTGGGCTTTTCTTCCACATCGTCTTATCTTTACGGAAATGAAAGATAAATCGTCATCTTCATCACTTGAGTCGATTCGGATTGGTGGAGTTGTCATCCTTTAATTCTTCAATTTTCAACGCTTTTGATGACTTCCTCCTTCTCTGAGTCTTATGATTCTTTTTTCAGCCTTGATTGCTATTGACTTATCTCGCTTGGGCTTGTCTTGACGTTGAGTTCTACTTCATGAATCTTTAAGGATCCCAAACTCATCCGGCTTTAACACGCTCAAGTCTTTGGCTTCTTACCCGCAATAACTTTAGGTCTCCATCTCTTAGGAAGACTTCTTAGAATCTTTCGAACATGATCTTGATTGTTGTATGTCCTTCCAAGAGCTTTCAATCCATTGACAATTGTTTGAAATCTTCCAAACATTTGATCAATAGATTCTTCATCTTCCATCCTGAAAAGTTCATATTGATGCACAAGAATACTTATCTTGGATTCTTTAACTTGGCTTGTGCCTTCGTGAGCAATAGACAATGTGTCCCACATCTCTTTTGCAGTGTCACAACCGTGCACTTTGTCATACTTGCTCTTGCTTAGGGCACATGTCAAGAAAAATTTTACCTTTGAATTTAACTGTTTTCTTGCTTTCTGATCAGCCGTCCATCTGTTCCGTGGAATAGAATTGCCTTCTTCATCTACAGGTGTGTAAGGTCCGTTCTCTATAACGTCCCAAAGGTCAACATGAGTAGATTCGATGAATAACCGCATCCTATCTTTCCAATAGTGATAGTCTTCTCCGTTGAATCTTTGGAGGTCTAGTATCGAGGCTCCTTCAGCGATGTATACATGTGACTCCGCCATTATCTTTAATCCACACTTTGCCAAAGTGATTCTTGGATACCTTGCTCTGATACCAATTGAAGTGAATCACAAGTTAATACAGCACTTAGAAAACAATAATAGAATGCACGAGAAGGGGGGGTTGAATTGTGTATTCCCCTCTTTATAAGTCTTTTCAGAATTAGTTGTTAGGAATAAAAATCTTTCTGAATTTTTATTTATTACGATTGATCAAACTTCTCAATACTATGTATATGAGCAAGTAAGTAATGATAAAATTTGAAACTAAAAGCGAGATAGAGTAAGAGTGGTAGACACGCGGTTTATCTGGTTCACCCTAAACCGTGGGCTACGTCCGATCCTCGAGTTTCTTATGAGATTTCACTATCTCTTCAATCGTTACAAGTATTCTTTCACGAGCCTCTTGGTCTCTACAACGATATTCTTTCACACTTAGCCTCTGCGGGCTATTTGTACACCTTTTCTTTTCAGAAAATATTTGAACAACGTATTCAAGAAGATAGCACTCAGCTAGTTTGCACTTAATCGCTTTTCACTTTGTGTAATTTTCTAAAATCAGCAGACTTTTAGCTTTTAAATTCGACTTGAATTTATAGCCTTAAATCTCTAATCGCTTCTTGATTCTTGAATCTTGAATCTTTAATCTTTAAAAGCAGTTAATCAGTTGAGTTACAGAACTAACTCGAACTGACTCTTGCGTCTGTTTCTTTACTGCGTCTGCATCTGCTTCACATTTGCGTCTGCTTTGCTTTTGCATCTGTGTCTGCTTCACATTTGCGTCTGCTTTGCTTTTGCGTCTGCGTCTGCTTTGTATTTGTCCGTCTGCGTCTGCTTTGCATTTGCGTCTGCGTCTGCGTCTGCTTTGCATTTGCGTCTGCGTCTGCTTTGCATTTGCGTCTGCGTCTGTGTCTGCTTTGTTTTTCTTGTATATGATCTCTCTTTGTTTGTTATACATCAAAATCATTTCTATGTAAAGTCATTTTGACTTAACAAAAAATTCCATTCTCCTCACAGAATAACCTAATTTTATCATTTTTGAACTCTCCACCATGATCACTCCTGATACTGACTATAGATAATCCTTTTTCAATCTATAACTTTCTGGAAAGGGTCCTAAAGCACTTAAAGGATTCATCTTTGTGTGACAAAAATAATATCCAACAAAATCTAGTAAAGTCATTAACAATAACAAGTCCATATTTCTTTCCGCCAAGACTTATTGTCCTTGTTGGACCAAATAAATCCATATGTAACAACTCTAAAGGTCTAGACGATGTTACAAAATTTTTAGAAGAAAACGATGTTTTAACTTGTTTCCCTTTCAAACAACTTTCACAGAAAACTTCTTTGTCAAAACTCATTTTTGGTAAACCTCTTACCAAATCAAAATTTTCCAACTTTGAAATGTGTTTAAAAGAGACATGACCTAGCTTTTTATGCCAGATTAGTCTTTCTTCTTCAGAAGATAGAAAATATGAAATATTTTGATCTTGAAAATCTTCTAAGTCAATTTTATAAAGATTATTTCTTCTCTTGGCAGAAAAGAATATAGACCCATCTTTGTTTCTGACTTCACAAAGATTTTGATTGAATGTGACTAAGAAACCAGAATCACACAATTGACTTACACTAATCAAATTATGCTTCAGACCATCAACAAGCAGTACATTATCTATGCATGCAAAGGAATCTTTACCTATCTTACCGATTCCAATTATCTTGCCCTGCTGGTTGTCTCTGAAAGTCACCGATCCTCCCTTCTTATACTAAAGATCTAGGAACATAGACCTTCTTCCGTCATATATGTCGCGAGTAGCCATTTGCCTAAATACCAGCGGTGCTTGTCGCATCTTCCAAGGAAGGATATCTGCGGGAGAAACTATTTTACATTTTGGTACCCATATTTTCTTGGGTCCTTTCTGGTTAGTAATATGCATATAATGAGTCCTTTGATACCTTTTACTAGATTGTTGATGAATACATGTTTGGTAATACCTTTTATTTTGAGACAAAGACTTTTTATTATAATGAGACTTATTATCAAGTAAACCTAATCCGGTTTTATCATTCGGATGTCTACATTTTCCTAGCATCTCATTCATTCTCTTTGTACTCTCGAAGAATGTAGCTAAATTAGATGAAAGAATCTTAATTCTAAGCTTCAACCGATTTATCTCATCGGTTTATCTACAACTTTCTTTTCTCCTCTAGTTGTTTCTTTAAGCAAATATTTTCTCTCTAAGTCTTACGTATGTTTAAGATTTTCTACATACTTCTTCTTTAACAGTTTATCTTGTTTGAGAATAACATGAGAATCCTCTAATAGTTACGAATAAGCATCATGCAAGTTATTGTATTCAGAAGTTATCTCCTCATTACTTTCTTCCTCATCTACTAGGCAGATATTAGCATGTTCAGATATCTCGGAATTTGTATCTGACTCGATGAATCTAGATCTTCCCAAGTTGCCATCATGCTTTTCTTGCCTTCTACTCTTCTTTGGTTTCTTCTTTAGAGTAGGACATTCGGACTTGTAATGTCGAGTTGATTACACTCGTAGCATATGATAGATGTCTTTTACGCTTTACCATTATCTTTGCTATTCTTCTTGAAGAACCGACTTCCTTTGGACTTCTTCTTCCACATCCGTCTTATCTTAGGAAATGAATGATAATTCGTCATCTTCATCACTTGACTCTTGTTACGATTAAGCAGAGTCATCATTCTTTGATTCTTCAATTTTTAGTGCTTTCGATTACTTTCTCCTTCTTTAAGTCTTGTGGTTCTTCTGTCCGGCCTTCAGTGCTATTGACTTGTCCCGTTTGGGCTTGTCTTCAGCATCGAGCTCTACTTCATGAATCTTCAGTGATCTAAGCAACTCGTCAAGCTTTAGCACGCTCAAGTCCTTAGCTTCTTGCGTCGCTGTAACTTTTGGTCTCCACCTCTTCGAAAGACTTCTTAAGATCTTTCTTACGTGATCTTGGTTATTGTACGTTCTTCCAAGGGCTTTCAATCCATTGGAAATTGTTTGAAATCTTCCAAATATTTGATCAATAGATTCTTCTTCTTTCATCTTGAAAAGCTCGTACTGGTGCACAAGAATGCTTATCTTGGATTCTTTGACCTGGTTTGTGCCTTCATGAGCGATGGACAATGTGTCCCACATCTTCTTCGCAGCGTCGCATCCGTGGAGTTGGTCATACTCACTCCTGCTCAGGGCACACGTCAAGAAGAATTTCGCCTTAGAGTTCAACTGAATTCTCGCCTTTTGGTCAGCAATCCATCTGGTTCGTGGAATAAGATTTCCATCTTCATCTGATGGCGTATATGGTCCATTCTCTATCACATCCCAAAGGTCGACATGAGTAGATTCTATGAACAGCCCAAAGGTCGCATTCTATCTTTCCAGTAATGATAGTCTTCTCCGTTGAATGTTGGAGGTCTAATGACTGAGGCACCTTCTGCAATGTATATATGTGATTCTGCCATTATCTTTGATCCACACTTTTCTACAGTGATTCTTGGATACCGAGCTCTGATACCAATTAAAGTAAATCACACGTTAGTACAATGCTTATAATACGATATACCAATACACGAGAAGGGGGGGTTGAATTGTGTATTCCCCTTTTTGAAAACTCTTTCAAAGAACGTTTTGTTAAAAACCAAGTTCTTTTCATAGAAACTTTGGTGAGTTCGAATTAATCAAAACTTTGAAAACTTGTTTTGAAATCTAAGTAATAACACAACTTTGAACTAAAAGAGAGATAGAGTAGAGAAAAGTCAACACAACGTTTTTATACTGGTTCACCCCAAACCGTGGGCTACGTCCAGTCCTCAGAAGTCTTTCTGAGATTTCACTATCTCTTCAACGTTTACAAGTATTCTTTTTGAGCCTCTTCAGGTCTCAACACTCAGTATTCTTTCACTCTTAGCCTCTGCAGGCTATCTGTACTACTTTCTTACAAAAGTGTTTGAACTCATTACGATAATACTAGCTCTCGGCTAATTACGCACGATAATCTCACAAACAAGCTTTTTCGTTCGGCGTGTCGTGAGTCATCTAACTGCAATCTTCGACTTTGACTCATATTTATAGTCTTAAATGAATCGCTTCTTGATTCTTGCTTCTTGAATCTTGTTTCTTAAATCTTGTTTCTTGAATCTTGAAAGAAACAGTTAATCGATTGAGTTACAGAACTTAACTCGAATCGACTTCAAGGCTCTTTTGAATTCTCCGTCCACTTTTGAATTCTCAAGGCCTTTTACGCATCGCTTTTACAAGGCGTCTACATCTGCTTTTTAACTTCTGCGTCTGCGTCTGCTTTTCTTCATCTACTTTTTAACTTCTGCGTCTGCTTTTCATTTTCATTCTCATTCTTCGTCTGCTTTTTCTTCTTCATTGTTATTCATCAAAATCATATATATGTAAAGTCATTTTGACTCAACAATCTCCCCCTTTTATAGATGGTGACTTCTCACTCATAAGGGAAGACCTAAACCTAGTAGGTATTTTTCATATATAAGTTCATTACCTCATCATGAAAAAGGTACGACTTAAGAATCCTATTATTCTTTATTCCTAGCCACTAAAACCCTCACAAGAAAAAGACTAACTTGAGCGTCGGAGGGGCCTACCAGTAGTTAAGCTCCAGTGTGCCTTCATTGTTTTGCAAGTATCTCTGAGCCAAAGCCAACCAATCTCATGGATCCAAACAGCAGCGCCCAGCCCCATAAAAATCAGACAGAACCAGTTGGCGCCCACCGTGAGGTCGGGCATCAAGGCACCACGTCCAGAAGCACTCAGATCAGTCAGGCGGCGACAACAAATCCTGATGTAGCCGCCGTTGCGGCACTTGCACTACAACGAATGGGCTTGCGACTACCCGCCGCCCTTCCATCGCCGCATCCTGATCACCAGACACACCCTCCGCCCATCATCCAAAACCTTAGCATAAACGAGCTACCCCCTCAATACTCACATCAGCATGATCAACCGCAACAATCCCAAAACCAAGACAAAGAAGCGCAAAGCGTGGCCCTAGAGGATGACGCTAGAACCAGTTTACATCCTCACACCCAATATCCCCTCAACATGAATCCTCCTGCACCACAACAAGCCTTCCTCACACAAAGACAAATAGAAGAAGCGGTCGATCTATTGATTCGCCAAATCTTACGCCTCTCAGCCGAATAAAGAAGAAACCCCGCTCGGCAGATTGGTGTGATGGCCGATCGGCACTCTGCTGAAGCCCTAGAAAAAATCGTGGACCACCGAATCAATATAGTCACGAATTCATGTCCTAGTCAACCATTAGTACAATACAACTCTCCTTTCCTCCAGGAGATCCGGGATAGCCTCCCAGCATTCGGTATTAAGATACCAACGCCAAAAAAATATATTGGGAAGATCGATCCTCTCGACTATCTGCAGCACTTTCAATCGATGATGAACCTGCATTGCGTTCCAGACATCATTCAATGTAAGGCCTTCTGCACAACCTTTCAAGAAGGAGCCCAAAGATGGTTCAACAGCTTACCCCCGCGTTGCATAACCAGTTTTAAGGATTTTAAGCTGTTATTCCTCGACCAGTTTACTACAAGTAAACGGCCACAGAAGACTGCCTTGGAAGTAATGCAATTGACCCAAGGAAGAAACGAAAGTTTGCGGGAGTTCATCACCCGATTTAACAATGAAGTTTTCGAAGTCCCTGACCTCACCTGCTCGTCCATATTGGCTACCTTGATGAGCAATACGAGGGCTGAAGAGTTCAAGAAGTCGTTGGCTCTTGATCAGCTCAGGTTTATCCAAGAGATAAGAAATTGGGCAGATAAATACATCCAGCTGGAGGAAGTGTTGAAAAATACAAAACGTAGAACGGATGACCGTTGGCCGAGTAGTAGAGCCAATGATTCATATAAACGACAGAAGGATCAGTCTAGCTAGAGGAAGCGAACCGACCGAAAAGACCGACGGCAAGAATCCTTCACTCCGCTCAACAGGCGGTATACAGAAATACTGGAGGTCATGAGAGCTGAAGGGGAATCCCTCCGAGAACCCAATAAATTGAAAACTCCTCTAAAAAAAGGGATTCTTCTTTATATTGTCGTTTCCATAGAGATGTCGATCATGACACGGAGGATTGCTGGGACTTAAAGTAAGAAATCGAACTCCTTATCCAGAGGGGAAGGCTGGGTAGATTTTTGAAATACGAAAAAAATGTTGATCGAGATAATGAGGGTAGGAGCGGTCGGTCTGACAATTGGCGAAAATCTTGGCGACAAAACAACATGAACGATGGAGGAAGGCAAACCAGGAATATGGAAGATCGACGTGACACGAGGGGACAGTCTAAGGCTAAAGATGATAGAAATACTGGGCAACAGGATGACCGATCGGTTAGGGTCATAAATATGATTTTTGGTAGTAGCGCAGCAGGAGGGTCCACCGTCAGAGGAAGGAAGAGGTATGCTAGGCAGACCGCTGAGGGCCAATCAGCAACGAAAAATCCACAAACTACTGAAGTGATCTCGTTTGACGAATCTGATCTAGATGGTGTCAGCTGTCCTCATGACGATGCACTAGTGGTCACTTTGAATAAGGACGGTAATGAGGTGAAGCGCGTAATGATTGACACAGGCAGCTCGGTCGACCTATTGTACTACGATGCTTTTAAGCAGATGGAGATTCTGGAGGAATGGCTACTGTCGATAGAGGGACCAATCAAAGGGGTAATAGAAGCATCAGCCTATCCATTCGCTCAAGTCCTCTTGAACGTAAAGTTCGGACAAAAGCCATGCCAAGTAGTAAAGAATGTTGAATTCCTAGTTGTGAAGTTTGTAGGAGCCTATAATGCAATAATTGGAAGAGCCACACAAAACGCCCTCAGAGTTGTCGTCTCAACCTATTATCAGGCGATAAAGTTCCCAACATCCTATGGCATCGGTATTGTCAGGAGTCAGCAAAAGGATCGCTAGGGAATGCTACTTGGCAGAAACAAGAACCCTTGAGGGAGCGGTAGTGTTGGCAAGTTCTCTTAATGTAAGAGCAGATGAAGAAACAGAGAGGATGAACCCTGCAGAAGAAACGCAGCGGGTCATACTGGATGATAAAGATCGATCCAAATTCACAAATTTAAGCGTCGAACTCGAACAAGGGTTGGCCGTAGCAATCACAAGTTACTTGGTAGAGAACCGATCGGTCTTTTCTTGGGTACCGAGCGACATGCCTAGAATCTCTTAAGCGGTAACATCTCATTCCTTGGGTATTCAGAAAAATTATAGGCCGGTCAGACAGAAGAAGCGGTGGCACAGCAAGGAGCGGCAGGGGGTGATCGAGAAAGAAATAGAGAAGCTGCTTGACACTGGGTTCATTCGGGAAGTCAAGTACCCCGAATGGTTAGCCAACATGGTATTGGTGAAGAAGAAAAACGAAAAGTGGAGAATGTGCATTGATTTCACCGACCTGAACAAAGCATGCCCAAAGGACAGCTTCCCCCTGCCCAAGATTGATCAGCTGGTAGACTCCACGTCAGGGCATGAGCTCCTCAGCTTCTTGGATGCCTTCTCTAGTTATCATCAAATAAAAATGAGCCTCAAAGACGAAGAAAAAACGGCTTTTATAACTGACCAGGGCAGTATTGCTACCAGGTGATGCCGTTTGGTTTGAAAAATGCAGGGGCTACTTACCAGCAGCTCGTTATGGAAGTTTTTAAAAGACAGATTAGTAAAACAGTCGAGGCTTATGTGGACGACATGGTGGTCAAAAGCAAGATAGCTGCTAAGCATGTGGAAAATCTTAGAGAAGTCTTCCTGACCCTCAATAAATTCCAAATGAAGTTGAATCCCGAAAAGTGTGCCTTTGGTGTAGCATCTGGAAAGTTCTTGGGATTTATGATTACTCAGCGGGGGATCGAAGCTAATCCAGAAACTATCGAAGCTATCATCCAAATGCCCTCACCGCGATGCTTGAAGGATGTACATATATTGACTGGGAAAATAGTTTCTTTGAGCAGATTCGTCTCTAGGATGGGAGATAAGTGCCTCCCTTTCTTCAAAATTTTGAGGAAGGCAGATGTGACCCAGTTCTAATGGCTGGATGAGTGCGAAAAAGCATTCCAACACTTGAAGCAATATCTGACCAGTCCACCCATCTTGCAGAGCCCTGTTGAGGGGGAGAATCTGATTCTTTATTTGGGAGTCACAGAGGGGACGATCAGCACTGTTCTTGTTCGATCGGACGGTAGTGAACAATTCCCGATCTACTATGTCAGTAAAGTGCTGAACGAACCAGAAACGCTGTAACACCCCACTCCCGTAAGACCCGAACCCGATATCGATGGTGATATCCGAGTCCGTTCCCATGAGGTGGCGTATAACCACTCATTCGTAAATCGGTACATTTTTTAAAACACATATGCGAATTCCATACCCAAATTGGGTACTCATTCAATCACATCCAATTTCAATACACACATTTTCAAAAGCCACCGAGGTCAATTTCACAAATACAAATAAACATTTATTACAAAATAAAGACATGTAATGCATACCTAACCGATCCCGACTTCCGACCTTCACTTGAATCTCAGAACATACTCCCGCTTTACTAACGGGTACTCTTCAATTCTGAAAATAATTGCAATGTTGGGTGAGTTTATGAACTCGGTGAGAAACCATCATCGATGGTTCACTCAACGCATGCAAAACCAAACAATTCACATCTTATCACATATTATCACATTCCAAATTAACTCAGGCATTGCCAATTTGTACACATATAAGGTGTATCACCTTTCACACTATTCACATACATATCGACACTGCACACACAAATCTCTTCCCATAATTTCCATTGTTTTACTTTGAGTTGTGACTGGGCACTTAATGGAACAGAATTCAGATACACTTAGGGAGTAGGAGAGCCCTCTGGGTATACATCGACTCCCTCGAGCTCAAAGCTCGGTTCATTCACAAGATAATCACATTTTAAGCAAGTAGGAGAGCCCCGGGGTATGCACTCATCGCCGCTCACATTAGGATAGGAGAGCCCTCTGGTATGCACTTGTTCCCTTTTCACAATTGATGAGCTTATAGCTCCGATCGAATATGCTCCAATCCAACCATTATTTATTAACCAATTATGGATTTCACAAGTTCATTCATATCTCTATAGACAATACACATGTATCAAATCACATTTCCAATCATTTCACAAAGACATTCACATACAAGATATACATTTTGCACTTCAATATCACGTTCAAATACTTGGACACCCGTGGTCCCAAATCAATCAAAACAAACACATATATCCTCCATTCTCCACATGGCATAATGGTAAGATATTAAACACATAAAGGCCGAGGAACCAACTAGGTTACTCACCGCACTTTTGAGCTATAACTGAAGTCCCAAAGATATCCGTGGAATTGCTCCATCGGTGCTTTTAAAACAACAAATAATCTCACATTACCAATTATACCAATTTCAATAGTCAATAATGCATATTTAACAAAATGCGATAAATACTATACATGTTATGACATTCCCGATCCAATTCTCGAATTTTCTCAATTTGATCACTCTCACTCTAATTCATAACAATTTCAGATACCATAATTCAATTTACCAATTTCCATACTCTAAAGTCACATTCTAATTAAAATCACGTTCACGATTTATTGCCATTCGATCCCGAGAATCATCTAATTAAATTTCAAATTTCCATTCCTATCAATTCAAAATTCTAAATCTCCAAATTCCAATTAATCATTAAGGAACCAATTCATTTAAAATCAAAACCTCAAACTCATTACTTGTAACAATCATCTCATAATCATTTGATTTCATTTCTTCTAAATTGCAATTTCTAATCTCAAAAATTCAATTGATCCAATAGCCAAACTCATAAGAAATTAATCCTAAAAATTGCCATCAATTAAAACCAATTCAAATTTGAACTCAAATTTCTCCAATTAAAAGATCACCTCGGCCTTCATCAGTGTCCTCGCCACAAGGCGTGAGGTCACTTCACATGGGCGAGACTCCTCGTCTCGCATACGTCATGGCGTATCTGAGGCGCCTCATGGCGTGATCGGCTCGCTTGCTTTCGCCATGGCGTGTGACAAAATTTAAACTTGCAAGGCGTGCGATGTACACGTCACGGCGTGCGAAGGAGGATTTGCTTGCCGCGGCATATGATGAACACGTCGCGGCATGCGAACCCAAATTCACGCCCGAAACCCAGAAATTCTCTAATCTTTTGATCTAAACTCATCCAAATCCATTCTAAACACTTTCAATCAGTTTTAAACATTAAACCCAACTTATCTCTAACCTCAAATCCATCAAAAACTCATTATTCATCAAAACCCAAATCAAAATCAACAAAAACCCTATCATCCGAAACTTTCTAACTTTCTAAACAATTTCATACTCAAATCAATGATCAAACTAAACGATTTAAATCATAAACACATAGAAACTTACTTGATTCAAGCTAGAAACCTTCGAAAATTCTCCAAGAAACTCCAAATCCCAGCTAATCTCACCCACGACAAAACTCCATTTCTTTTGAAAGTAAAGAGATTTTCGTGGATCACTAAAATCAAACAAGTTCACTTTATATACAAAAGGGATCTAGGCTTGTTTGGCAATTTAATTGCCACAAGTCCAAATCTTAGGTCTATCAATCCAAATCTTATTCTAATTTCCTCCCGATTTAGCAATAACGCAAATAAAAATTCCCAAAATCATAATTCAAATTGTTTCAGTATCAATTGTCAATCCATCTCGCACCGGAATCAAATTAATCACTCACTAAGCCAATTTTCGGTCCGGATCCAACACTCTAAAAATTTCGAAAAATTCCATAAATTCACAAAATTTGAACATACCCGCTCCTATACTCAAATTCCAGTTTCCATTCCTCTAAATCCAAATTCACTCCAATTCAATATTCAAAACCTAATTTATACACTTATTACTCAATTTCCAATTTTCACAATCCAATCCTCATCTGAACGATTATAACCAAATTTCCGATTTACATAATCAAGTCGAGAATTTGTCATACATGTATGTACATATATATATATGCTTATACAATCAATAATCAGTTACCAATGACTATCGAAACTATAATGCATGAGCAAAGCAACATTTGCCTGTACTCAATCCTAACCCGATCCAAATTACCGACATACCCATCACACCGGTAACGGGATGTTACAAACGCGGTATGCACCCATTGAAAAGTTGTCTCTTTCCTTGATAACTGTTGCACAGAAACTAAGGCCCTACTTCCAGAGTCATACAATCGAGGTATGGACCGACCAACCCCTCAGGCAGTGCCTCCAAAAGCCTGAAACCTCTGAGCGGTTAATAAAATGGGCAGTAGAGCTGGGGGAGTTCGATATACACTATAAACTACGGATGACGATCAAGGCCTAAGTGTTGGCGGACTTCGTTGCAGAAATGAGTCAACCTGACTCGCAGGGTGAGCAACTCCCTACTTGGAGCCTATTTGTTGATGGGTCGTCCAACGCTGAGGGATGCGGAGCAGGAGTGGTATTGATCAACCCACACCAGGAAGAAAAGGTGGAGTATGCTCTCTGGTTAGAATTTAGAGCATCCAATAACGAGGCAGAATATGAAGCTCTAATAGCACGCCTCCAGGTTAGCGAAGAGATGGGGTAAAGCATCCAAGGTGTACAACGATAGCCAAATAGTGGTTAGTCAAATTCTTTGGGTGGTATGAGGCCAGGGAACAACATGATCAAGTATCCGGAATTGGTAAAGCAGAGTTGAGTAACTTTGAGCAATGCTCAACGGCGGATAGAAACAGACCTTAAAAATGCCCGAGCGGCGCACTTTCCAAGATGGCTTCCAATCAAAATGCCAGGAATAACATCTTGGTCGAGCGGCTCGAACAACCAAGCATCCGAATACATCAAGTCTTCAAGCGGGCGATGAGCAAATCAAGTTGGATGGAGCCGATCGAGCGATACCTTTTAAGGAACACAGCCAGTGGAAGCTTTGGAGGCCAGGAAACTAAGGGTAAAGGCGGCCGAATATTTGATTGCCAATGACATTTTGTACAAGCGTTCTTATGACTGGCAGCTACTACGTTGCTTGAATGAAGAAGAGGCAAAACGAGCAATGGCTGAAGTTCATGAAGGAATGTGCGGAAATCATTTAGGAGGCAGAATGTTGGCGCACAGATTGATTAGACAGGGGTATTATTGGCTGACGATGAAGAAGGATTGTCAAAAGAAAGTTAACCAATGCGAGGCCTGCCAGAAGAATAGCAATTTGTCTCACACCAGCCGACCCAGCAGCTGAAAATTGTGAGCCATCCCATTCCCTTTGCTTAATGGGGAATGGACATACTAGGTCCTTTTCCTCTTGGTTCAGGGCAGAAGAAGTTTTTGATAGTGGCAGTCGAATACTTTACTAAATGGGTAGAAGGGAAGCGGTCGCCACCATCACTGAGCAGAAAATTGAAAACTTCGTACGCAAAAATATATTAAGCTGTTTTGGGATACCTATGGTTTTGGTTACAGACAATGGTCAGCAGTTTGATAACGACAGGTTCAAAGATTTCTGTGAACAACTGAAGATAAGGCTCCAGTTGACTTTAGTAGCTCATCCTCAAAGCAATGGTCTTGCGGAGAATACTAACAAAAAGATAATGAGTGCCCTCAAGAAGCGATAAGATGGACGTAAGACTTAGGTGGACGAAGTAGATGAAGTGTTGTGGGCGTACAGAACAACCCCAAACGGGGCCACTGGTGAGACACTGTTTAGAATGACCTTCAGGGCAGAGGCCTTAGTCCCAGTAGAAGTAGTACTGTATAACCACCGAATTTCGAGTTACGAAGAAGAAAGGAATGATGAAGCCTGCAAGGCAGAACTGATACTTCTTAATAAAGACAGAGATAGGGCAGCTACTCGTTCAGAAGCCATCAGACAAAAAGCAACCAAGTTTTACAATAAAAGGGTAAGGTCAAGCGACATAAAGGTCGGTGGGTACATTTTGTGAAATACTGAGGCAGCTGGAAAACATCCTGAAAAGCTCGGTCAGACATGGGAAGGACCCTATCAAGTGGTCAAACAAGCCAGACACGGCTCTTACATCCTGCACGATACGAACGACAAGATTCTACTGAGGCCCTGAAATTCTCAAAACCTGAGGACGTTCTACCAATAGATAAGCTTTATTTTGGTTCACTTATTTCTTTGTTTATTTATTATTTTTTATGCTCTTGTACACGCAACTTGTGGGTACCTTTTTCCTGACCCTGCTAGTCAGGTTTTTAACGGCCCACGCCCTTGTCATCATCAATAAAGGGGTTTCAAATTTCTTGGCAAGAAAAATCTCACTAAATTGGGCAAGAGGAGAAAATTTTACCAACTGATCACCGTCTACATCGTTCGACCAGGTTGCCAAGACAGGATCTTGGAACCAGGCGATGCCAAGAGCCAAAATCTTGGATCGCTCGGCCTCTACATCGTTCAGCCAGGTTGCCAAGACAGGATCTTGGAACCAGGCGATGCCAAGAGCCAAAATCTTAGATCGCTCGACCTCTACATCGCTCGCCAGGTTGCCAAGACAGGATCTTGGAACCAGGCGATGCCAAGAGCCAAAATCTTGGATCGCTCGACCAGGTTGCCAAGACAGGATCTTAGAACCAGGCGATGCCAAGAGCCAAAATCTTGGATCGCTCGGCCTCTACATCACTCAGCCAGGTTGCCAAGATAGGATCTTGGAACCAGGCGATGCCAAGAGCCAAAATCTTGGATCGCTCGGCCAGGTTGCTAAGACAGGATCTTGGAATCAGGCGATGCCAAGAGCCAAAATCTTGGATCGCTCGGCCTCAGCATCGCTTGGCCAAGTTCTCTTATCTCGGTCGACCATGACTCTCTCAAACCCTACAACCGATCGACGCACATCGAGCGCACTCGTTCGCTACTTGCTATTTGAAAAGATCATCCAATCTTAACACGACAAATAAAGAAGGCAACGAAAGATAAAAGTAAAAATTTCTATTTCCTTGAATTGTTGTTCTGGTCACAAGCCCGACCAAATGAGCCTTGAAAAGGAAAAAATCATTTTGCCCCTCGGTTGGGGAGGAAGTGCTAGCAGTCGGATTGGTAGGAGAAGACAACAGAGAGACACCCTCTTTCTCATCTGAAATCAGGTCCAGCACCTCATCCGGAAAGGCCTCTCTTTCCTTCTCAGCTATCTCTCTCACCTCCTCAAGTGAAAGGCCGAGCTCGGAGGGAAGCATCAGCTCGGTATAATCCTCGAATGAAGGACCATCTGACCCGTCAGGGATGCAAACATTGTGGCAGTTCCTCAAGATGGAAAGAGCCAATTCGTAAGCAAATTCTTTGCACTTCTCGTGTAAGTACCGCTCTTTCCATCGCCTAATCGCTTTAACCCTTTGCTCCTTGACGGAGCCTTGCAGCTCCAGCAGCTTCCTCTCAGCCTTCATTTTATCCATCACCGCCTCATGACAGTCATGGAGGACTTTCAAATGGAGCTCCTCCTCTATTTTTGCCTTCGAATTGGCATTGAGCACCTCTCTCTTTAGGCCCTCATTACTGAGTTGCAACACTAGGCATTCACTTTCCAACTCACCCCTGGAAGCAACCGCTCTACTCCTCTCCTCCTCCCCCGAAACGAGTTGAGCTCTCAAAACGCTCTTCTCTTCCTCCAAAACACTCTTCTCCTCCTCCAGTGAAGAGAGTTGAGCTCGTAAAACGTCCTTCTCCTCCTTCGCTTCTGAAATTTCAACTCTTAAAGCATTAACTTGCTCAAGAAGATCGTGAACCTCCTGGTCCATCGTTCGGTTGACTTCATTGAGCTGATCTATACGCTGATGCATCGCAGAAGCGAATGCCAGATCCCTGGCACAGCCACGGACGAGACTAGCCATCAGCTCCTTGTTGTTCAGCGTATCCAAAAACTTCTCGTCCGCAGGAGGAACAACCTTCTGGGCAATATGCAGAGCAACATTGATGTCCCTAATCGATGCGGTCTTATCAAGGCTGATCGTGGACACCCACTTTCCACCACTGGAGGCTCACTCTTTCCCATTACCTTTATCTAATCGAGGCACTCGCTCTTCCCCCTTTCCTCTGTCCAGTTGGCAGGACGAACGATCAACACTCCGAGCGGTCTTTTTTCTTTTGAGTGGTGGCTCCATCTCTTCCTCCGTATCCCCTCGATCCTCACTCACCAGTTAGATCGGCAATGACGCAAACTCGTCAGGTCTATCCTCAGTGGACGGAAGGGCCAGCAATGCTGTAGACTGGTCCAGCATCGTCGGCTGAGTGATGTCTTTGTTGACCTCTACCTCCTTCCTTTGCTTCTTCACCTTCAAAGAAGATCTAGGCCCTTTGGGTTAGCTTTTGGATTTAGGGAGACTGGAGGACCCGACGAAATCCTTGAGCTTTGTCATGGCTGCATAATTATAGAAGCAGGTTAGAAATGTAGCGCCCTCTCACCATAGGGTACACACCGGGACGCCCGTGGGTCGTACCGACGCATATCCCACAGCAAGGAAGTGCTACCGCTCATAACTATCACTAAATACTCGCATGGCATCAATATAATTAAACCGCAATAAGCAAATCACTAAAATTTAAAACCCCAATTTCATTGCATAATATCAATCCAAAATATAGACAAGTCTATCAGTCCCCTAAAGTCTCAATACAATAACCCAAAAAGGAAACTGATAAAAACGTCTATACTAGGTCATTCTCAAAAGTCGCCCCAGCTGACCGACCTGTGTGCCATCACTTCACTTGTCCAAGAACTCGCACAGCAGGAAAACGTCTATCTCGGGAGCTAGAAACCTACTAACGCTACCCTAAAAAATATTAGCAATGTTGGGTGAGTTTACGAACTCAGTGAGAAACCATCATCGATGGTTCACCCAACTCATGCATATACACATAATATATCGCATAGTACACTTTAACGCAATTTAGAACACTGTACACAATTTACATATTTATACGATAACATAACTCAAACATATCACTTCACAATTGTCATACATCACACGCATTCTCAATTTCACTATGCAGTCAGATGCATAATGTATGCAATTTCTCATTTTATGTCATTGTTGTGACTGAGCGTTAACACTTTCCCGATTCGGGCACTTTTCACGATGATCACAATTTCGGCAAGTAGGAGGGCCCTCTGGGTATGCACTACTGCCCACTCACTTTAGGGATAGGAGAGCCCTCTGGGTATGCACTACTGCCCACTCACTTTAGGGATAGGAGAGCCCTCTGGGTATGCACTATTTCCCTTTTTGGCCTTAGGCCTATTCACTGATATTCGAGCTTAAAGCTCTGCACACTGAATACTTTAGTCACAACTGTTTAATTACCTCTTATAATCATGCCTAGCATGCACTAATACTTGCACAGTCACTAACACATATATTATCACTTCACTCACTTGTCACGATCAGAACACTTACTCGTAACACTATACACTTGTTGGACCCCGAACCTTGAGTGACAATTTGACTTAGTAATATAAATGATAAAGTGGATGAGTTGATTGAAATTGAGTTGAAAATCATGACTAAAAAGAGAAAGAGTGAAAATATGAAGAAAAAAAATTATGTAATAGTTGACTTTTTGGCCTTGGAAGGTTGACTTTTGATTGAGGCAAAATTTGATAAAATGGTCTTCTGAAAACTTGTAGGTTATATTAAGAGCTTTCTGTGGACATAATGTTTGCAATTTTTCGATATCGGGAGTGAAAGTTATGATCAGTCAAAGTTTATGTTTGATAAGGTTGACTTTTGACTTTAATTATGGTGGCTGAATCTTTGGCTGAGAAATTAACCTAGTTAGAGGTTAATTGAGCGTTGATGTTCTTCATGAAAATTTAAGGATTTGTTTTGATTTTTTTTCGATATAAAGTATGCAATTTTTCGATCTCGGAATAATAAGTTGTGATTTTTACAAGTTTATATTGTGGTTTTAGCATGAATATTAAAGGATAGTAGCTTTGACCGGAAAATGGACTCCCGTAGGAGTCAAATTGATTTTTATGTCCTTTGTGGAAGATGTAGTGCTTCCTTCAAGCTTTCTATAGAGACTAAGTTTGTCAAAATTGGAGTTCGGGATTAAGAGTTATGAATTTTGGAAGTTTTATGTGAAAAAAAAAAGGAAAAATGTATCATCCCTGTCGCTAGGGCGACGCATCGCCGTAGCGATGGCGGGCGTTTGGCTCGCGTCGCTAGGGCGACGCATCGCCGTAGCAATGGCGGGCGTTCGGCTCGCGTCGCTAGGGCCGTCGCCCTAGCGACCGCGCCCTATCCTCGCCCTAATACGACGTCGTTTTGCTCCTTTAGTTTTCTTGCTTCCTCTTCCAATCCGACCTTTGTTCACTGTTTTGCTCATATCTTTTTCGTTCGACATCCGATTGAGTTGATTCTTATGGAGTTGGATTCCTAAGACAATTATCTACATCCTCATAGAAATTTGTAAATTTTTTAGATTAAATTAATGGAGATTAATTTAATCAAAGTGAGTCGGGAAATTTTCCGAACATGGTTTAGTATTTTGTGAAATTCGGTATCTGTAGAGATCCGATTGAAGTGATTCTTAAGGAGAAATAAAGATAAGACAAGGGGATACAAATCATATGAAGACATGAAATGTCAATTTTGCCCCTAAGACTTTTAATTTTTGAATTTAAGTTCGGATTAGGGTGTAATTTTTCGATTGGGAACACCTGAGAGTATTTTAAGTATAACTTTTGATCTGGGAATCGAAATGAGGCGATTCTTGTTTTGAATTAAACTAGAGACATAAGGCTACAATTGTTATGAAGACATCGAGTTTCAATTCTGGGATTAAGAATGTGAACTTTTGGACGGAAATAATCGTACATGGAAAATGTGTTAGAATATGGATATACCCGAACTGTTTTACGAATAACTTTTGGTAAAGTGATCCGAATTGAGCGCGGTCAGTGGCGTTGGATTCGTATGATTGAGAGAAATATTTCTCGAGAAGGAAGTTTTAACAAATTCCTTCAACTCGATAGTGCGAATCAAAACCGCAAGTGAAAATGGCATAAAGTAACATGTGAGGGGCAAAATGGTCAATTAACCATTATTTAATGACATGGCCTTAATAAATCACATGGGCTGTCGTTTTTCACCCCCTGAAGTCACGATTGTTTTGGAAATGAGAAGAAGAAATAAGGAGAGGAAGAAGAGAGGAGAAAGAAGAGAGAGTAGAGAGAGAAAGTTAAGTTTCGCATTTTTTTTAAGTGTTTTCAAGAGGATTTTTCATTGTTTTCAAAGGGGAAAGGGTAGAAAAGCTTGAAAGCTTCCCTTGGGCTTGTAAAAATCCGAAAATGAAGAGAGGAAGAGGTAAGAGAAATTCTTCTACTTTGAATTTTTGATAAGTTTTTGGTTTAGAATCATTAGAAATGATGTGGGTTTACTAATTCCTTGATCAATTTTAGAGAATACATGTTGAAATTGATTTAATTTTGGATGAAAATTTAATTGGGATTATGCCCAAATTTTATAATTTGGAATTTTTGGAAATTGTTAGTGTAGAGTCATGGAAAATACTATGGATTGATGATATGTGAAGATAAGTTTGAAGAATTTATGGATTATGATATTGAATTTGGATAAATTGGTTTAGGCCAATTTTAAGATTTGGGGATTTTTGAAATTGAGGATTTAGATGTCTTGGAATTAGTGTGAATTGATGAATTATGACATCAATTTTGAAAATTAAATTATTTATGAGATTGAATTTGGGTGTATTGGTTTAGGTAAAATTTTTGAATTTGGAGATTTTAGAAATTCTGGTTTAGAAAGCTTGGAAATATGATGATTATGAATTTCCGATAGTTAATTTTGAGAATTATGCAAATTATGATGTGGAATTTGAATGATTATGGCTTAGGTCAATTTTAAATTGAAAGAAGGAAAGAAGCAAGGATCAATTGGAGCTTGAAATCAAGTTTCGGCATTTAATTCGAGGTGGGTAGCATATTTATATTTTGATCTGTAAGCTTAATACGAATTTTCAAAAATTAAAGAAAGCAAGAATTGGATTTTTGATAAATTATTGTTTTTATAAATGTTTGAAAAATTGGCTTTCGGAATAAATTTTACGAAAATGCAAAGTCTATGAAATCCGTTGTGTTTAGATTATTTGAATGATGTGAGAATGAAATTTTGAGTAAATCTAAATTATATTGAAGGAAATTATTGCATTCATTGTTATGACTTTGATTTATATGTGAACTGATTGATTGAAGTGATTGAATATTATGCACTATGTGAATGTGTGAAAAGTAAGATTTTGAAAAGTGCCTTGGGCAATTCAAATTGTTCGTGTTATGTGGGTTCGGTTAGGTCCTTTGGTGAGTCACTGTCTCTATTTGTATAGCCTTCGCCTACTGCCCGCTAGTGGCACGGAGTCTCGATTCGGACTCCCTCACGGCTACAATGGACCGCTATGCGAAAAGTGTAATGCGCCTGCTCAAGATCGCATAGGACCGCTTATCTGAAATGTGCGATGCGCTACATTTTGGACCGAACTGCACCATTACGATATATTATGTGTTTTCAATTTTGTCTCTGAATGTTGCATTCATATTTATGAAAAATTTGAGAAGTTTGAAAAAAAAGAGAAAAGTGAGATTATTGTGAAAAGTTTGAAAAATATGAAAAGGGTTTGAGGAAAAGTTTGAAAAATATGAAAAAAGGGTTTGAGGAAATTGTTTGAAAAATTAGCCTTTTGGCAAAAGTTTATGAAAATTGATTTACTTTATTATTCAATTTATAAATGTGTTATCCACGAGCTTAGAGCTCACCCCCTTTCATCCCCATCTCCGTGTTTCGAAAGAGATCGGATGAAAGAATGTGAAGACATCGGTTTACATTTATGTCGATTAGATTTTAATGTAATTTGGATCTTTAGTATGAATATGTTTATGGCTTAAGATAAGTTTGGAAAAGTGTATTTGTGTATAAAGTCGGTGTTGTGCATGGTTTTGGAATTTGTATATGAAATTGTGTATGAATTTGGAAACGAAATTGAGTTATGAGATTAGTATATTGTATTATAGTTATGAGAACGTTTTAGAATTAAGATTGCGTTGTTTCTCATTGAAATCGAACGGAGGGTCCGGTTGATTTTGATGATTGTTTGATTTATCGGGCTTTTAGAAGTGCTGTTTTGAACACTTTGCAGGTTTGGGTTAGGCTAAATGCAGCCGTTATGCTGCCAAAATTTCGATAAAATTTGAATAAAATGTAATTTGAGAGTTGTATGGATTTGTATAAGATTTTGTATAATTGCTGAGTTTTGGGTTTAAGAATGAATTTCCTATGGGAAATTATATGGATGTGATTGATATAAGAATGAATGATAAAGAAAGAAAAAAAAATCATACCGGATTTTGGAATATGTCTTAGTTTAGATCTCCAACGCGACGCTTTCTGTAGATAACTTATGCACGGATGTCGGACATTTGTTGAGTATCCACTTCACTTTGTTTTGCTATATGATTTGTTTCGTCCGTTTTGTTTTCTTCGTTTATCGATTCGTTTCCGTTTGGATTCCGAATTAATTCGCTTTGTATGTCGCTTTATGATTCGATTTGCTATCGCTCACCTTCGTTCTTTGATTCGATTAGCATTACATTATTTGTATCAATTGTAATTAGCCATATTATTTTCGATTCAAATTTCGATGCGAAATTTCCGTTTATGCGCTTCGCTTTCGATTCTTATGCTTTGTATTCTGATTCGAAATTTCGATACGAAATTTCCGTTTCCATTCGATTCCATTTCCTCCGTTCACATTCGTTTTTCGGTTGGGATACGGTTCCCGGATAGCATGAGATTAATTTAATCAAAGTGAGTCGGGAAATTTTTCGAACATGGTTTAGTATTTTGTAAAATTTGGGATCTGTAGAGATCCAATTGAAGTGATTCTTAAGGAGAAATAAAGATAAGACAAGGGGCTACAAATCATATGAAGACATGAAATGTCAATTTTGCCCCTAAGACTTTTAATTTGTGAATTTAAGTTCAGATTAGCGTGTAATTTTCGGATTGGGAACACCTGAGAGTATTTTAAGTATAAATTTTGATCTGGGAATCGAAATTAGGCGATTCTTTTTTTGAATTAAACTAGAGACATAAGGCTACAATTGTTATGAAGACATCGAGTTTCAATTCTGGGATTAAGAATGTGAACTTTTGGACGGAAATAATCGTACATGGAAAATGTGTTAGAATATGGATATACCCGAACTGTTTTGCAAATAACTTTTGGTATAGTGATCCGAATTGAGCGCGGTCACTGGCGTTGGATTCGTATGATTGAG
Source organism: Erythroxylum novogranatense (assembly GCA_029891385.1). NCBI lineage: Eukaryota > Viridiplantae > Streptophyta > Magnoliopsida > Malpighiales > Erythroxylaceae > Erythroxylum > Erythroxylum novogranatense. The sequence goes on from CM057233.1 coordinate 75,954,406, forward strand.
AGGAATATTTCTCGAGAAGGAAGTTTTAACAAATTCCTTCAACTCGATAGTGCGAATCAAAACCGCAAGTGAAAATGGCATAAAGTAACATGTGAGGGGCAAAATGGTCAATTAACCATTATTTAATGACATGGCCTTAATAAATCACATGGGCTGTCGTTTTTCACCCCCTGAAGTCACGATTGTTTTGGAAATGAGAAGAAGAAATAAGGAGAGGAAGAAGAGAGGAGAAAGAAGAGAGAGTAGAGAGAGAAAGTTAAGTTTTTCATTTTTTAAAAGAGTTTTCAAGAGGATTTTTCATTGTTTTCAAAGGGGAAAGGGTAGAAAAGCTTGAAAGCTTCCCTTGGGCTTGTAAAAATCCGAAAATGAAGAGAGGAAGAGGTAAGAGAAATTCTTCTACTTTGCATTTTTGATAAGTTTTTTGTTTAGAATCATTAGAAATGATGTGGGTTTACTAATTCCTTGATCAATTTTAGAGAATACATGTTGAAATTGATTTAATTTTGGATGAAAATTTAATTGGGATTATGCCCAAATTTTATAATTTGGGATTTTTGGAAATTGTTAGTGTAGAGTCATGGAAAATACTATGGATTGATGATATGTGAAGATAAGTTTGAAGAATTTATGGATTATGATATTGAATTTGGATAAATTGGTTTAGGCCAATTTTAAGATTTGGGGATTTTTGAAATTGAGGATTTAGATGTCTTGGAATTAGTGTGAATTGATGAATTATGACATCAATTTTGAAAATTAAATTATTTATGAGATTGAATTTGGGTGTATTGATTTAGGTAAAAATTTTGAATTTGGAGATTTTAGAAATTCTGGTTTAGAAAGCTTGGAAATATGATGATTATGAATTTCCGATAGTTAATTTTGAGAATTATGCAAATTATGATGTGGAATTTGAATGATTATGGCTTAGGTCAATTTTAAATTGAAAGAAGGAAAGAAGCAAGGATCAATTGGAGCTTGAAATCAAGTTTGACATTTAATTCGAGGTGGGTAGCATATTTATATTTTGATCAGTAAGCTTAATACTAATTTTCAAAATTAAAGAAAGCAAGAATTGGATTTTTGATAAATTATTGTTTTTATAAATGTTTGAAAAATTGGCTTTCGGAATAAATTTTACGAAAATGCAAAGTCTATGAAATCTGTTGTGTTTAGATTATTTGAATGATGTGAGAATGAAATTTTGAGTAAATCTAAATTATATTGAAGGAAATTATTGCATTCATTGTTATGACTTTGATTTATATGTGAACCGATTGATTGAAGTGATTGAATATTATACACTATGTGAATGTGTGAAAAGTAAGATTTTGAAAAGTGCCTTCGAACCAATTGAATTCGTTCGTGTTATGTGGGTTCGGTTAGGTCCTTTGGTGAGTCATTGTTGTCTCTATTTGTATAGCCTTCACCGCCGCCCGCTAGTGGCACGGAGTCCGATTTTGGACTCCTCACGGCTACCTTTGGACCGCTATGCGAAAGTGTAATGACGTTCGCTCACGATCGCACAGGACCGCTAGCGGAAATGTGCGATGCGTTCGCTTTGGACCGAACCAGACCATTCTGATATATTATGTGTTTTCAATTTTGTCTCTGAATGTTGCATTCATATTTATGAAAAAATTTGAGAAGTTTGAAAAAAAAAAGAGAAAAAGTGAGATTATTGTGAAAAGTTTGAAAAATATGAAAAAGGGTTTGAGGAAAAAGTTTGAAAAATATGAAAAAAAGGGTTTGAGGAAATTGTTTGAAAAATTAGCCTTTTGGCAAAAAGTTTATGAAAATTGATTTACATTTATTATTCAATTTATAAATGTGTTATCCACGAGCTTGAGAGCTCACCCCCTTTCATCCCCATCTCCGTGTTTCGACGGAGATCGGATGAAAGAATGTGAACATCGGTTTAACATTTATGTCAGTTAGATTTTGTGTAATTTGGATCTTTAGTATGAATATGTTTATGGCTTAAGATAAGTTTGGAAAAGTGTATTTGTGTATAAAGTCGGGTGTTGTGCATGGTTTTGGAATTTGTATATGAAATTGTGTATGAATTTGGAAACGAAATTGAGTTATGAGATTAGTATATTGTATTATAGTTATGAGAACGTTTTAGAATTAAGATTGCGTTGTTTCTGCTGAAATCCCGAACGGAGGGTCCGGTTGATTTTGATGATTGTTTGATTTATCGGGCTTTTAGAAGTGCTGTTTTGAACACTTTGCAGGTTTGGGTTAGGCTAAATGCAGCCGTTATGCTGCCAAAATTTCGATAAAATTTGAATAAAATGTAATTTGAGAGTTGTATGGATTTGTATAAGATTTTGTATAATTGCTGAGTTTTGGGTTTAAGAATGAATTTCCTATGGGAAATTATATGGATGTGATTGATATAAGAATGAATGATAAAGAAAGAAAAAAAAATCATACCGGATTTTGGAATATGTCTTAGTTTAGATCTCCAACGCGACGCTTTCTGTAGATAACTTATGCACGGATGTCGGACATTTGTTGAGTATCCACTTCACTTTGTTTTGCTATATGATTTGTTTCGTCCGTTTTGTTTTCTTCGTTTATCGATTCGTTTCCGTTTGGATTCCGAATTAATTCGCTTTGTATGTCGCTTTATGATTCGATTTGCTATCAGTTCACCTTCGTTCTTTGATTCGATTCGCATTCTGTTATTTGTATCGAATTGTAATTCGCCATATTATTTCCGATTCGAAATTTCGATGCGAAATTTCCGTTTATGCGCTTCGCTTTCGATTCTTATGCTTTGTATTCTGATTCGAAATTTCGATACGAAATTTCCGTTTCCATTCGATTCCATTTCCTCCGTTCACATTCGTTTTTCGGTTGGGATACGGTTCCCGGATAGCATGAGATTAATTTAATCAAAGTGAGTCGGGAAATTTTTCGAACATGGTTTAGTATTTTGTAAAATTTGGGATCTGTAGAGATCCAATTGAAGTGATTCTTAAGGAGAAATAAAGATAAGACAAGGGGCTACAAATCATATGAAGACATGAAATGTCAATTTTGCCCCTAAGACTTTTAATTTGTGAATTTAAGTTCAGATTAGCGTGTAATTTTCTTGATTAGGAACACCTGAGAGTATTTTAAGTATAAATTTTGATCTGGGAATCGAAATTAGGCGATTCTTTTTTTGAATTAAACTAGAGACATAAGGCTACAATTGTTATGAAGACATCGAGTTTCAATTCTGGGATTAAGAATGTGAACTTTTGGACGGAAATAATCGTACATGGAAAATGTGTTAGAATATGGATATACCCGAACTGTTTTGCAAATAACTTTTGGTATAGTGATCCGAATTGAGCGCGGTCACTGGCGTTGGATTCGTATGATTGAGAGGAATATTTCTCGAGAAGGAAGTTTTAACAAATTCCTTCAACTCGATAGTGCGAATCAAAACCGCAAGTGAAAATGGCATAAAGTAACATGTGAGGGGCAAAATGGTCAATTAACCATTATTTAATGACATGGCCTTAATAAATCACATGGGCTGTCGTTTTTCACCCCCTGAAGTCACGATTGTTTTGGAAATGAGAAGAAGAAATAAGGAGAGGAAGAAGAGAGGAGAAAGAAGAGAGAGTAGAGAGAGAAAGTTAAGTTTTTCATTTTTTAAAAGAGTTTTCAAGAGGATTTTTCATTGTTTTCAAAGGGGAAAGGGTAGAAAAGCTTGAAAGCTTCCTTGGGCTTGTAAAAATCCGAAAATGAAGAGAGGAAGAGGTAAGAGAAATTCTTCTACTTTGCATTTTGATAAGTTTTTGTTTAGAATCATTAGAAATGATGTGGGTTTACTAATTCCTTGATCAATTTTAGAAATACATGTTGAAATTGATTTAATTTTGGATGAAAATTTAATTGGGATTATGCCCAAATTTTATAATTTGGGATTTTGGAAATTGTTAGTGTAGAGTCATGGAAAATACTATGGATTGATGATATGTGAAGATAAGTTTGAAGAATTTATGGATTATGATATTGAATTTGGATAAATTGGTTTAGGCCAATTTTAAGATTTGGGGATTTTTGAAATTGAGGATTTAGATGTCTTGGAATTAGTGTGAATTGATGAATTATGACATCAATTTTGAAAATTAAATTATTTATGAGATTGAATTTGGGTGTATTGATTTAGGTAAAATTTTGAATTTGGAGATTTTAGAAATTCGGTTTAGAAAGCTTGGAAATATGATGATTATGAATTTCGATAGTTAATTTTGAGAATTATGCAAATTATGATGTGGAATTTGAATGATTATGGCTTAGGTCAATTTTAAATTGAAAGAAGGAAAGAAGCAAGGATCAATTGGAGCTTGAAATCAAGTTTCGGCATTTAATTCGAGGTGGGTAGCATATTTATATTTTGATCTGTAAGCTTAATACGAATTTTCAAAAATTAAAGAAAGCAAGAATTGGATTTTGATAAATTATTGTTTTATAAATGTTTGAAAAATTGGCTTTGGAATAAATTTTACTTAAAATGCAAAGTCTATGAAATCTGTTGTGTTTAGATTATTTGAATGATGTGAGAATGAAATTTTGAGTAAATCTAAATTATATTGAAGGAAATTATTGCATTCATTGTTATGACTTTGATTTATATGTGAACCGATTGATTGAAGTGATTGAATATTATACACTATGTGAATGTGTGAAAAGTAAGATTTTGAAAAGTGCCTTGAGCAATTGAATTCGTTTACGTGTTATGTGGGTTCGGTTAGGTCCTTTGGTGAGTCGTTTGTCTCTATTTGTATAGCCTTCAGCCTCTGCTGCCCGCTAGTGGCACGGAGTCGATTTGGACTCCCTCACGGCTACTACTGGACCGTATGCGGAAAGTGTAATGCGTTCTATTCGCTCACGATCGCACAGACCGCTAGCGGAAATGTGCGAGACGTTCGCTTTTGGACCGAACCGCACCATTCGATATGTTATGTGTTTTCAATTTTGTCTCTGAATGTTGCATTCATATTTATGAAAAATTTGAGAATTTGAAAAAAATGAGAAAAGTGAGATTATTGTGAAAAGTTTGAAAAATATGAAAAGGGTTTGAGGAAAAGTTTGAAAAATATGAAAAAAAGGGTTTGAGGAAATTGTTTGAAAAATTATAAAGTTTGAAAAATTAGCCTTTTGGCAAAAGTTTATGAAAATTGATTTCGCTTATTATTCAATTTATAAATGTGTTATCCACGAGCTTGAAGCTCACCCCCCTTTCATCCCCATCTCCGTGTTTGAGCAGAGATCGGATGAAAGAATGTGAAGACATCGCCGACACATTTGTGTCGAGTTAGATTTTGTGTAATTTTGATCTTTAGTATGAATATGTTTATGGATTAAGATAAGTTTGGAAAAGTGTATTTGTGTATAAAGTCGGTGTTGTGCATGGTTTTGGAATTTGTATATGAAATTGTGTATGAATTTGGAAACGAAATTGAGTTATGAGATTAGTATATTGTATTATAGTTATGAGAACGTTTTAGAATTAAGATTGCGTTGTTTCGCTGAAATCGAGCGGAGGGTCCGGTTGATTTTGATGATTGTTTGATTTATCGGGCTTTTAAAGTCTTGTTTGAACACTTTGCGAGGTTTGGGTTAGGCTAAATCAATTGTTATCTTGCCAAAATTTCGATAAAATTTGAATAAAATGTAATTTGAGAGTTGTATGGATTTGTATAAGATTTTGTATAATTGCTGAGTTTTGGTTTAAGAATGAATTTCCTATGGAAATTATATGGATGTGATTGATATAAGAATGAATGATAAAGAAAGAAAAAAATCATACCGGATTTTGGAATATGTCTTAGTTTAGATCTCCAACGCGACGCTTCAGAGATAACTTATGCACGGATGTCGGACATTTGTTGAGTATCCACTTCGCTTTGTTTTGCTATATGATTTGTTTCGTCCGTTTTGTTTGCTTCGTTTATCGATTCGTTTCCGTTTGGATTCCGAATTAATTCACTTTGTATGTCGCTTTATGATTCGATTTGCTTTCAGTTCACCTTTGTTCTTTGATTCGATTCGCATTCTGTTATTTGTATCGAATTGTAATTCGCCATATTATTTTCGATTCGAAATTTCGATGCGAAATTTCCGTTTATGCGCTTCGCTTTCGATTCTTATGCTTTGTATTCTGATTCGAAATTTCGATACGAAATTTCTGTTTCTATTCGATTCCGTTTCCTCCGTTCACATTCGTTTTTCGGTTGGGATCCGGTTCCCGGATCAGGTCCCAACAACACTAATTCATAATCACAAGTATTCACATTAGCAACACATTCAGTACAATCACTCACAATCAGAACACTTACTCATATTTGCAGCACATTTATCTCACATTTGTATCACTCACATTGACAATTGATTTACACATTCACTGCACAGATTATCACACAAAGATCGAGGAACCAACTAGGTTACTCACCTGTAACTTCCGAGCTACTGCCTGGAAGTACCAGCAATATCCGTGGACTGACGATCCAACAGTGCCTCTATAACAATACAAACGCATTCTCATCACTATATGCTCAATCAATAAGATTCATTAATGCACATGCCTCACATTTAAAATTATATGATGCATGATCATGATTTCCCAACGCTTTAGTCTCATTCCGCTATCTCTCGATTCACAACCAAAATTCACTACTCACTAGGTCAATAACATCCATAAATTTCACAAATCTCTCATTTAAACTCTAATTATACTCCAATTGATAATACATAACTCTTAGGGCACTTAAGGAACCAGAATCAGCTCTTTGTCGATGATTGAGAACTCGTTAATTTAATTTCGAACTCTTATAATTTACCTCACTCAAAGACCTCTTTCTCTAGATCATAACAACTCCAGAATTACCCCAATTGGAGGTCTACACTAAAGATATACCCTAAAAACCAATTCAATTTCTCTAAAATTTCTGTCCCTCATCATGACCTCTGACCCTCGCACACGCTTAAAGGGACGCTTCCACGTAACAACTCTTCTGCACCTTGTCGCGACGCCTACCAATTCCTTCGTCGCGGCATCTAAATTACTTGCTTGCCACGACGTCTCAAGCGGCTCGCCACGGCGAACACGCCTTTTCTCGCCGCAGCGTGGCCCCATTACAGACGTCGCGACGTGCGACCCAATCATTTTCTCCGATCGTCATTTTCCGCCATTAATACTCTTAAAAACCTCCATTAACTCTCTCAACTACCCATACTAACACATTAAATGCCATAAATGCCATAAGCAACCATAAATACAACATTAAAACACAAAACTTACCAAATCGAAGATCAAAATCTGAAAACCCTAAAACCACCGAAAATCAACAACTCTTCCTCTATCCTTCCTCAACCACGATGAACCTTCAATAACTAGCTCAACATCAACATCCCCAACGATCCGGCAACTCTTTAACCACAATGAAAGGGAAGTAAGTAAAATCTCCCAAGGAAGAAGATCACACCGTCGACGGGGAGAGAAGAGAAAGAAGGAGAAATTTTGCTAACTCCCAAAACAAAACCTAACTCTTATATATATAGGGTTTAATTTAAACCTATAGATCTCAGTCCTCAAATTCTTTCAATCTCAGTCTCTAAATTTCAATGGCTCTTCACAATAATTCTTAAACTCACAAATCTAAATTTTCCAAGCCATTTACCACTCACTTTCGAAACCGGAATCACAATCATCAGTCTCTAAGTCATTTTCCCAGTCCGAACACATAACTCTAAAAATTCCTGAGAAATTTCCATAATTCCTCAAAAATATAAAACACTCGATCTCATACTCAATTTTCAATTTCCAATTCTCTAAAATTCAATTCTCACTCTAATTCCACTATTCTACTCAAATTATCCCTAATTTCACTTTAAAATCAAATCTAACTCAATTATCTCAAAATTCACAATTCAACTCATAATCACAATTGAAATGCTGGAACAATCATGAATGCATGTCACTATGTATATGCATGTGCAAAATGATCTATCTCAAAGGCCACAAAATACTCGATCACTAAATATGCAATCACGACACTACCCGTGCCAATATGCTCATCGCATCGGTAATGGGATGTTACAATTCTCCCCTCCTAAACAAAAATTTTGTCCCGAAATTTCATACCTGACTGGTCGAACAGATGAGGGTACTGCCTCCTCATATGCTCCTCAGTTTCCCAAGTTGCTTCCTCTGATGAGTGGTTCTTCCATAGGACTTTCACCAATGGAATCACCCTGCTCCTCAATTGCTTGACCCGAGATCTGATAATCCACACTGGCTCCTCAACATAACTCAGATCACTAGCTATGTCAATCTCTTGAGCCGGAATCACATGAGTCGGGTCTGATCGGTATCTCCGGAGCATACTCATATGAAAAACATCATGCAACTGGGACATCTCACTCGGCAACGCTAATCTATAGGCCAACGGTCCAATCCTCTCAGTAATCTCATACGGACCGATATACCGAGGACTCAACTTACCTTTACGACCAAATCTCAAAGACTCCTCTCAAGGTGACACTCGGAGGAACACTCGTCGCCCACATCAGACTCCATCTCTCGCCGATGCTGATCCACATAACTCTTCTATCTATCCTGAGCTGCCTTGATGCGACTCCGAATCAATCTCACTTTATCCACTGTATCCTGGATCAACTCGGGGCCCTCAAGCATCCTCACACCTTCTTCATCCCAGTAAAGAGGTGATCGATACGGTCTCCCATACAAGACCTCATACGGTGTCACACCAATACTGCTCTGGTACTGATTATTGTACGCAAACTCGATCAGAGCCAAGTACTGGTCCCAAGCACCTCTGAACTCTAATACACAAGCTCTCAGCATATCCTCAACAGTCTTGATCGTCCTCTCACTCTGCCCATCTGTCTGAGGATGAAATGCTGTACTAAAGTTCAACCTTGAACCCAAAGCTGACTGAAGGCTCCTCCAGAACCTCGAAGTGAATCTGGGATCCCTATCTGACACTATCGATATTGGGACCCCATGCAGTCGCACAATCTCTGCCACATACTTCTGGGCCAACTGGTCGAGAGTATTATTCTCTCGCACTGGCAAGAAGTGAGCCGATTTGGTCAACCGGTCCACTATGACCCAGATCGCATCATGCTGCCTCGGCGTCCTAGGCAACCCCATAATAAAATCCATGGTGATTCGCTCCCATTTCCACTCCGGAATGGGTAACGAATGCAATCTCCCAAGGGGCCCGTGCTCGGCCTTAACTTTCTTGCACGCCGGACCGAGAAACAAACTCTGCCACTTGCCTCTTCATACCTGGCCACCAGAAATGCAACTTAAGGGTATTATACATCTTGGTAACGCCAGGATGCATGGCATAAGTGGCCACATGCGCCTCCTCTAGGATCTCTCGTCTCAAATCATCAACATCTGGCACACACAACCTCTGACCCATCCAAAGAGTCCCATCTCTCAACTCAAAATCTGAACCCAGACCAGCTCTAACTCTATCCATCAATCTCACTAACACCGGATCCCGATCCTGGACTCTCCTGATCCGATCATGCAACATCGGCCTCAGCCTCAGAGTAGCATTCAAAGCTCCATCCTGAGCTAAATCCATCTGCACATCAAGCGCTCTCAACTGAATCAGGCTACGCAACCTCTCAATCTGAATCTGAGCTGCACTGACATGAGATCTCCTACTCAACGCATCAACCACCACATTGGCCTTTCCTGGATGATACTCAATCGTGCAGTCATAGTCCTTCAACAGCTCTATCCATCTCCTCTGTCTCAGATTCAACTCTCTCTGACTCAACAGATATCTCAGACTCTTATGATCAGTGAAGATCTGGAACGTCTCTCCATTCAAATAATGTCTCCAGATCTTCAGAGCAAACACCACTGCAACCAACTCTAAATCATGCACTGGATAATTCCTCTCATGAGACCTCAACTGTCTCGAGGCATACGCTATAACTCTCCCATGCTGCATCAGAACACTGCCTAATCCCTGCTGCGACGCATCACTAAATACCTCGAAACCTCCGGACCACGGCGGCAAAGCTAACATCGGTGTCGAGTCAATCGATGCCTAAGCTCCTCAAAGCTCCTCGACACTCATCACCCATCTAAAAGCCACATTCTTCCTCGGAAGTTTTTGTCGAAAGTGAGATCACTGAAACCCCTCGACAAACCTCCGTAATATCCTCGCTAAACCGAGGAAACTCCTCAACTCGACACGTTCCTCGTAACCTCCCAACTCAAGATCGCCTCAATCTTGTGAGGATCCACCGATACCCTCACGCATACAATATGGCCTAGAAAATGACCTCATCCACCAAAATTCACATTTCGTGAATTTGGCATACAACTGTCTCTCTCTCATGATCTGCAACACAATCCTCAGATGCTCCGCATGCTCCTGTCTACTCCTCGAATACACTAGAATATCGTCAATAAACACAATCACGAACTGATCCAGGTAGGGCTGGAAAACTCTATTCATCAAGGCCATGAAGGCTGTCGGGGCATTAGTCAACCCGAACGGCATCACTAAGAACTCAAAATGCCCATACCTGCTCCTGAAAGCACTCTTAGGCACGTCGGCCTCCACAATCCTCAACTGATAATACCCAGATCTCAAATCCAACTTAGTAAATACCTGAGCTCCCTGCAACTGATCAAATAAGTCATCAATCCTAGGTAGTGGGTACTTGTTCTTGACAGTCACCCGATTCAGCTGCCTATAGTCGATGCACAACCTCAAAGTCCCATCCTTCTTCTTCACGAACAACACTGGAGCTCCCCACGGTGAAACACTCGGCCTAATAAATCCCTTATCCAGAAGCTCCTGCAACTGAGCCTTAAGCTCCCTCAGTTCATCCGGTGCCATCCTATATGGAGGTATAGATATAGGAGCGGTACCTGGAACGAGGTCAATCTCAAACTCCGTCTCCCGATCCGGTGGCAAACCCGGTAACTCATCGGGGAACACATCCGAAAATTCCCTAATTACGGGAATATCCTGCAACCTCTGCTCAATCCTGGTGTCCACCACATGAGCCAAATACGCCTCACAACCACCACGCATCAATCTCAAAGCACTTTCGAAGGAAATCATCCTACCGGTATCGCTGACTAACGCCTCGAAAAATAACTCTAGTCGACGGGAGAATCTAACACGACCTCCTTGGTATAACAATCAATCACAGTTCTATGCGCGATGGCACCCATCCACAGAATCGATCAATCTCTCTCAAGACAAAACTATCAGTCTGCGATTAACTCGCTGAGCAATCACTATCGGACACCCCTTGCAGACCTCACCCAAAGCAGTAGTACTACCCAAAGGTGTACTCACCTGCAACCCACACTGCAGTCTCTCCCTATCACAATGCAGTCTACATGCCACATGCGGTGCAATAAAAGAATGAGTGGATCCAGGATCCATCAATGCATAAACCTCAAAGCCAGAAATCAAAGCATACCGCAATAACATCCGAGATTCTCGAGCCTCCCGCCGAGTCATAGCATAGACTACGGCACGGGGCTAACGCTCACTTTGCTCATCCCTCGACCTCACTACAAATCCCTCGACTCTGCCTCGGCCTCGACCTCAGCCTCTCCATCCAGAACCACCTCCACGGCTCTGCCGCACCGAGGTAATCTCGCTGATCTACCAATCAGTGGCAGACGGGCCTCCACATAAAAGGACAGCCTGGTCAAGCGGTCCATGGAACCACACTTGAGACACGCCGGTAAACCTCCAAAGACTCCCATCGTGTCTCCTCTCACAATACTCACATAGCAGATCATCGACCAACCTCTAGCCCCGCCACGGCCACCACTAGATCGAGCAAATCGCCTCTCTGCCCAAATCGACTGTCTACCTCCTCAGGGCGACTCAAGGTCCCGCTCGACGCTTCTTGAACCTCTACTAGCATTGCCACGACTATCATCGGGCCTCTTGCCCTGGTCCCGATCCACCTCGGTCGACTCTATCTCAAAGAATCGCTCAATCTTCACGATCGCCGCCTCACCAATAAATGTGCCCATGTCCGATCGGGCCAATCTGGTACGGATCTCCATATTGAGTCCACCCTCAAACCTCCGACACCTGTCAGACTCTGAAGCAATCAAAGCAGACGCATACGCCGATAACTCATTGAACCTAACCTCATAGTCGGCCACTGACATCGACCCCTGTCTCAGCTCAAGAAACTCCTGCATCTTCATCTCTAAATACACCTTGGGCATGAAATTATCCTTGAATGCCCTCAGAAAATCATCCCAAGTTAACATGCAGGGCCTGGAAGAACTGCCCGGAACAGTCTTCCACCACTGAAAAGCCGCACCCTGAAGCAAAGACACTGCATAGTCAAAGCGCTCCTCAGAGTCGCAGTCCATCTGATCGAGGACTCTCTCTGTCCTCTCCAACCATCCCTCAGCCTCCGCAGGGTCGGTGCTGCCATAGAAGTCAACAGCTCCCTGCTTGCACAGTCTATCATACCTCCTCTCCCGTCTCACGGGAACTCTGGGAGGCAACTCATCATAATGAGGCACAAGGGACTTTCTAATAGCTCCCACGGATCCTATGTCAGCTGGTTGATCCACTTGTTCTCCAAGAACGGATGACCTACAACAACAAGAATCTGATCAATTTCCTTTTTTTCTCACTGAAATTTAAGCCTAAAAGACATTATGACCAAAAGATGCCAAACCATGCTCTGATACCACCTAATGTAGCGCCCCCTCACCATAGGGTACACATCGGGACGCCCGTGGGTCGTACCGACGCATATCCCATAGCAAGGAAGTGCTACCGCTCACAACTATCACTAAATACTTGCATGGCATCAATATAATTAAACCGTAATAAGCAAATCACTAAAATTTAAAACCCCAATTTCATTGCATAATATCAATCCAAAATATAGACAAGTCTATCAGTCCCCTAAAGTCTCAATACAATAACCCAAAAAGGAAACTGATAAAAACGTCTATACTAGGTCATCCTCAAAAGTCGCCCCAGCTGATCGACCTGTGTGCCATCACTTCACTTGTCCAAGAACTCGCACAGCAGGAAAACGTCTATCTCGGGAGCTAGAAACCTACTAACGCTGCCCTGAAAAATATTAGTAATGTTGGGTGAGTTTGCGAACTCAGTGAGAAACCATCATCGATGGTTCACCCAACTCATGCATATACACATAATATATCGCATAGTATACTTTAACGCAATTTAGAACACTGTAAATAATTTACATATTTATACGATAACATAACTCAAACATATCATTTCACAATTGTCATACATCACACGCATTCTCAATTTCACTACGCAGTCAGATGCATAATGTATGCAATTTCTCATTTTATGTCATTGTTATGACTGAGCGTTAACACTTTCCCGATTCGGGCACTTTTCACAATGATCACAATTTCGGCAAGTAGGAGGGCCCTCTGGGTATGCACTACTGCCCACTCACTTTAGGGATATGAGAGCCCTCTGGGCATGCACTATTTCCCTTTTTGGCCTTAGGCCTATTCACTGACATTCAAGCTTAAAGCTCTGCACACTGAATGCTTCAGTCACAACTGTTTAATTACCTCTTATAATCATGCCTAGCATGCACTAATACTTGCACAGTCACTAACACATGTATTATCACTTCACTCACTTGTCACGATCAGAACACTTACTCGTAACACTATACACTGATTCATAATCACAAGTATTCACATTAGCATCACATTCAGTACAATCACTCACAATCAGAACACTTACTCATATTTGCAGCACATTTATCTCACATTTGTATCACTCACATTGACAATTGATTTACACATTCACAGCACAGATTATCATACAAAGATCGAGGAACCAACTAGGTTACTCACCAGTAACTTCGAGCTACTTCACGAAGTACCAAGAATATCCGTGGATCGATGATCCAACGCGCCTCTATAACAATACAAACGCATTCTCATCACTATATGCTCAATCAATAAGATTCACTAATGCACATGCCTCACATTTAAAATTATATGATGCATGATCATGATTTCCAAGCGCTTTAGTCCCATTCTGTTATCTCTCGATTCACAACCAAAATTCACTACTCACTAGGTCAATAACATCCATAAATTTCACAAATCTCTCATTTAAACTCTAATTATACTCCAATTGATAATACATAACTCTTAGGGCACTTAAGGAACCAGAATCAGCTCTTTTTCGATGATTGAGAACTCGTTAATTTAATTTCGAACTCTTATAATTTACCTCACTCAAAGACCTCTTTCTCTAGATCATAACAACTCCAGAATTACCCCAATTGGAGGTCTACACTAAAGATATACCCTAAAAACAAATTCAATTTCTCTAAAATTTCTGTCCCTCGTGTGACCTCATTTTCATTGGCGGCGCACAAAGGGACGCTTCATGGCGGCGTGGAAGCGTTCGCCATGCATGAACAACTCTTCTGCACCTCGTCGCGATGCCTACCAATTCCTTCGTCGCGGCGTCTAAATTACTTGCTCGCCGCGATGTCTCAAGCGGCTCGCCGCGACGTCTCAAGCGGCTCGCCGCGGCGTGGCCCCATTACAGACGTCGCGACGTGCGACCCAATCATCTTCTCCGATCGTCATTTTTCGCCATTAATACTCTTAAAAACCTCCATTAACTCTCTCAACTACCCATACTAACACATTAAATGCCATAAATGCCATAAGCAACCATAAATACAACATTAAAACACAAAACTTACCAAATCGAAGATCAAAATCTGAAAACCCTAAAACCACCGAAAATCAACAACTCTTCCTCTATCCTTCCTCAACCACGATGAACCTTCAATAACTAGCTCAACATCAACATCTCCAATGATCCAGCAACTCTTTAACCACAATGAAAGGGAAGCAAGTAAAATCTCCCAAGGAAGAAGATCACACCATCGACGGGGAGAGAAGAGAAAGAAGGAGAAATTTTGCTAACTCCCAAAACAAAACCTAACTCTTATATATATAGGATTTAATTTAAACCTATAGATCTCAGTCCTCAAATTCATTCAATCTCAGTCTCTAAATTTCAATGGCTCTTCACAATAATTCTTAAACTCACAAATCTAAATTTTCCAAGCCATTTACCACTCACTTTCGAAACCGGAATCACAATCATCAGTCTCTAAGTCATTTTCCCAGTCCGAACACATAACTCTAAAAATTCCTGAGAAATTTCCATAATTCCTCAAAAATATAAAACACTCGATCTCATACTCAATTTTCAATTTCCAATTCTCTAAAATTCAATTCTCACTCTAATTTTACTATTCTACTCAAATTATCCCTAATTTCACTTTAAAATCAAATCTAACTCAATTATCTCAAAATTCATAATTCAACTCATAATCACAATTTAAATGCTGGAACAATCATGAATGCATGTCACTATGTATATGCATGTGCAAAATGATCTATCTCAAAGGCCACAAAACACTCGATTACTAAATATGCAATCACGACACTACCCGTGCCAATATGCTCATCGCATCGGTAACGGGATGTTACAAGAAATCGAAACTAATACTTGTGAATACAGTAAATAGTTAAACTACGAGGAGTTAACCAGGAGGGGCAGTTTCCTCTTCTAGCCCACTAATTCGAGGAGGGGGATCATTTAAAAAGGCATCAGTTGATTCCCCTCCACGATACCCCAGAACGAGACTGTCGAAAGAATACCGACCGAGTGCCTTAATCCTATCGATCACTTCCCATTCCTCCCTAGTAAGGGACAGATTGGAGATGTTGTTCCATCGCTCGAACAAGGGATATCTCCATGGCCTAGACTTGTGGGTAGATCCTAGGGGCCTCACAAAGAAATACTTTGTCTTCCAGGCCTTGATTACCGAAGTTGTCCCAGCCGGACGATATATCGCGTCTCTATACTAGAAGTGAGGAATTCCGGCCCCAACACTTGAGCTTTGGTTCATCCTCAAAAAGTAGCGCAGAATGCCGACCGATGGGGGACATTCGAAGTGATGGCACAGCAGAGCCAGACCATTAACAAACCTCCAACCGTTCGGCGGAATCTGGCTCGGCCTTAGCTAGTAGGTGCAGCATACCTTATCGATAATAGGGTTGTACGGAAGCTGCATACCGCTGACCGAGAAAAAGCTGTCTGAAATAGCAAAGTAGCTGCCTATACTGCTATAAATCCATTCGTTCTTGCCGGCCAGCCTAGGTCCCCAAGACGAAGGGACATTATTTTTTATAATCAATCGGTTCAGTTCCCTTTCGGTCATCATTGATGGGTCAGTCGGTGGCTTTTCAACAACTTGCCCGTCCTTTTGGGTACTCGCCTCAATTTCCTCATTTCCCCTGCCTTCGGCGCTTCATTCCCGCGGCCTCCAGCACCTCCACCATTTCTGCCGCTATCTCCAATGGCCCAACAATTTGTAAAGCCCTCTCGGCGGCCAGTTCCCGATGGAGCTCCCTCAGAACCGTACTTACTTCTTCGCTATAACCTGGGGATGCTCGTAGTGAAGGCTGGCGAGGAGGAGTTGAAATAGGAGAGGGGGAGTTAGCTTCACCCCTAAGTCTAAGTTCACCTCTAGGGCTAGTCGACGATATGAATACGAAAAAAAATTTGTAGGATAAGGATCAAAGAAAGGACATACCTAGTTTAGTGACTGGAGTTGGGGATTTAGATGACGGTGAAAAAGGAAATTTCGATGACTGCAAATAAGGAGATGAAGAAGAGAGGAAGCAAAGACTGGAGAATCGAACATGCAGAAAGTGAAGAAGTGTGTTAATTCCGAGCATTTATAACAGAATACTGAACGGGTGTACTGGTGGAACTTGGACGCGTGGCAAAATATGAGCCGTGCAAATTAGGGTTATCAGTTACTCAGAGCGTCATAGCAGTCGAAAGGACGGGACCTGGAATGGCACAGCAGTTGAAAGGACGTGTGTGACAGCTGCACAGTGGTTACAAAGACGTTTCATTTCAAATTTTGAAAATCCACCAGTGGATACATGCTGTAAGTAATGATTAAATCTAGTGCTTTGATTAGGCGTCTACGTTCGATTGGTCGATCCTATCTCTACGCTTGAACGTAGACGCTCGATCGGTCGATCTTATGTCTACGTTCGATCGGTTGGTCCTATCTATACGCTCGATCGCTCGATCTTATGTCTACGTTCTATCGGTCGGTCCTATCTCTACCCTCGATCAGTCGGTCTTATCCTGAGCCGTCATGCACTAAATGACGATGTCTGATTGATCGGGCCTATCATGAGATGTCATGCGGATGAGCCACACAATCCTTATGTACTCCATCGACCCTTCTCCATGATCAGAGTTGAGGAGTAGGGAGGCTTATGGTTGGGTCGGTCGTGCTAGGCCCAGGCCCAGGGATAGACGACCCATTCATAGATGGTGACTTCCCACTCATAAGGGAAGACCTAAACCTAGTAGGTATTTTTCATATATACATTCATTACCTTATCTTGAAAAAGGTACGACTTGAGAACCCTATTATTCTTTATTCCTAGCCACCAAAACCCTCACAAGAAAAAGACTAACTTGAGCGTCGGAGGGGCCTACCGGCAGTTAACCCTCAGTGAGCCTTCATTTTTTTGCAGGAATCTCTGAGCCAAAGCCAACCAATCTCATGGATCCAAGCAGCAGCGCCTAGCCCCATAAAAATCAGACAGAACCAGAGTTAAAACAATTAACTTTAACTAAACATGACCTCTAACACTGTCATGGCTCAAATCATGTATGTCTTCAAACGTTACAAATAGATCCACATTTTACATCTACAAGTACGCTCCAAGTTTGTACCCAATTCTCTGTAGATACATTAGGATCCACTGTCATCAGAAATAGGCAAAAATATCAACCTAATGCTGTTAACGTTTTGATAGTGCCCACCATCGTGGCCTAGATCTGCCCATTGAAAACCCAAATTTTATTAAGTATTAAAAATCCTAATTTTTATTTTGGTATCTAAAGTATGTTTCTTTTTAATTTTGTTTGGTTTTGAAGATATTTGTTTATTGGTAGTCGTTAGAGATATTTCACTTGTAAACCTTTCAAAGAATTCTATCTTTATGGCATTCAAATATTTTATGAATTTGGCTCTAGGTCATTATAATCAACGGGTCAACTTTCTTTCTACATATGTGTAGCTTTCTTAAGTTTGATTCAAACTTATATGTGAGTTCCTAAGTGGGTTCACATCAGTTACTATAGACCTTGATCCTACATCAGGTATGTTTATCCTTTTCATCTTTATTTTTTATATTATCCTTTTATCTTTTTTGTATCATTCAAATTCTATTATTATCAAAATAATTATCATTTTATTAATTTTCATTATATTATATCATATTCTTGCTTTTAAAGTTTTAATAAAAAACAAAATTTATCATATTCTTATTTTTACATTGTATTTCTCTATTTTTGTGTTAAAGTTTCTTCTTTATTCAAGTCCTCCATTTGGTGCTATTGATATTATATTATTCATGTGTTTATGAAAAAAAAGAAAAGAAAGAAGGTGTGAAGGAACAATTTGTTGGAGTTATGTAAATATAGTGCCTGGAAAGCAAGTGTATTTACATGTAACTTTATCTTCTTCGATTCTGCTTTGTAATGAAAATATTTATTATTAATAAAACAAAAGAGTTTGGTTTTTTCGTATGAGCATTATATATCTGGTCATAAGGTACCAAGATTCATTTGTAAGTAATATACATATACATAGAGATGTATGGGAAACATGTATATTATTAGAATCTGAATTAATTGATTCACAGTTGAATAATCAAGTTGGTCGTTTGATTATGGTTTAGACTATAGTGTTGCGATTTATCTCCATATAAGTAAAGGAGTTTACTTAAAGGGAATGATGAGTTTCATATCATGATAGTAGTAGACTATCGATAATGGCACTATTAAATAAATTTGGAATCAAGTATGTTTTCAAGAATAAAGTGGGTCGTTACTTTAATCTTAAAACATACAACTTAAGCATTCGCTTATTATGAACCACAATCTTGATGAGTGGTGAACTCATATGTGTTTCATTATAATTCTTGATATGATCGGAATGGATTTTTACAGGTATTAATCCGATTCTGCATGTTGGAATTATTAATTGAAACATGTATCGTGAACATTCACTCAAATAAAGAGTTTATAGTGTTATCATCTCTTCAGATGTTTTAAGGAGATTTGGTGATTAAATCTGGCGCCAGAGTTTGATGGACTAGCTACCCATCAAGTCTTAACACTAAGATGAGATCTTATGTGTTAATCACCATATAAAGTAAAATGAGAGATCTAGAAGGAAAAACTAACATAAGGGCAAAACGGTAATTTTACCCTTTGTTGTGCGGATGGCTATAATAAGGTTCTAAATAGGGTTTGCAATTGGACATATTCTCATAATATTTAATAATTCAAGAGTTCAACTAATTGTCTTTAGTGGAATGACATTTAGTTAATAAGCTAGAATTAATTCCAATGAGATTGAATTATTTACGGGCTTATTGAGCTTGAATTATCAAAGTCCAAAAGATTCCCCACTTGGCTTTAAGGAAGGTTATCAAGCTAAGTAAGAAGTAGTTTGGAGGCTTTAGAAGTCCATAATTGAATGATGGGCTTATACTAATTAATGGTTAATTGGAAGCCCATATGTTCATTTAGAAATGGGCTTGTTTTGGTTTAATGTAATTGATTAGATTAATTATATTAAAACAATTTTTTAATGGAGAAGAAGCAATTTCGAAATTGTGTTAGGTTAGATGTGTAACCACATTTGACATTAAAATACTAAATAAAGATGGTCTTTATTATGGTTCATCATTATTAAATGGAGTTATGAACTTACCATTAAATGGTTTAATGGTTGGCTTTTAATGTTGGCATGTAACCTATTTGCATTCATTAGATTAAAGATGAAAGATGTGCATTAGATGGACCATCTTCCTTCTTTCTTCTTGCCAAAACCAAAATGGGTATTCAATTATAGGTTATGGTCTTTTCAAATAGCCATTTTAAAGATAAATGAAGTAAGTCTCATTTATTGGCTATTTGATGAGTGATTAATGTAAGTGATGCATTGGATGCCTCTCACTTTTTCCATTCATGCATATTTCGAAATTGAGATCTAAGAAAGGGTTCTTGCATGGTTTTTAGACATTCTCTCCTTTCATGCAAGGTAGAACCGAAATTCCTAAGTGAAAGAATTGAAAGAGTTTCAATTTTGGTTCTTCTTCTTCTAAGAAAATCTCCTCCAAATATTTCTTCTCCTTTCCCACCAAAGAATTTTGTTAACCTAGTTGTCCTTGAAGAACAAGTGGTAAATCTAATTGGTTGAGGATACTACAACAAGGAAGAAGATAGATTGCTAAAGGAAAAGACTCAAAGGCAAAGGATTTGGATATAAGAAGGAGAGGATAGCGCTTGAGGATTTAAAGTCATGGCGAAGGAGTCGGTAATTCCTTTTATCTTGTTCTTGGATTTATTATCCTTATACCATATCATGTATGGATTAGCATGTTGATTTGGATATATTGCTTCCGCTGCAAGATGATTTCTTAAAAAAATTTGAAATCTATCGTTTCTCCATACTAAGCATGCTTTCTTTTTCCGATACAACAATTGGTATCAGAGCCGATTTTTTATGCATGATTTCGGTTCCTATATGGTGGATGCATGGGTTGGCAATTTTTTTTATGTATACTGCATATTTTTATGTGATAGAAATATATATGGTGTATGTGCTCTTTTGGTTGTCCATAGAAGTTAAATTTTATCTTGTAAGATTTCTTCATTTGGTTGTAACAAGGAGGGTGGTCTATCATCACCATGTTTCCTCCTTGGTTTCTTTTTTCTATTTTATTTGATTTTTTAATGTACAAATTGATGTAATGATGAAGAAGGAGCAGCCATAGATTGAAGAAATTGAAAGGTAAAATTTTCGGTGTATCCTTTGTGTTTTGGCATAAGTTTTGTGAAAACTAAGTTGCTGGAATTTTTGTTTCAATGAATCATATTTCAGTTATGATTGGAAAACAAGTGCTGGTTTTTGTTTCAAAGAATCCAATTTCGGTTTTGCTAAAATACTAAGTGTTGTTTTAATTTTCATGAAATGAGTTTCGTTTTAATAAAACAAGTGCTGGGATATTTTGTCAAAACAAAGATTTGGTTTTCTAAAAATCTAGTGCTGGAATTTTATTTTCAAAATGACAAAATTCTAATTTCATAAATGCCATTACATTTTGTTTACCGAATGGGCGGATCATGTTAGCGAAGAGTTCAAGCGGAAGATCCAAGATGAAGAAGCATATTTTGGGCCTAAAAGGCTTGTAATTATTTTATGTTTCTAGGATGGACAATCAAAAGTGGCTTTATTAGTTCATGTGATGAATGGAGAAATGAATGCTTGTAATATGTGATATTATGTGATTGCATGTCATTTAGAAAATTGCCAACCCTAGGCCTTGCCATGAATTCATTATGTATGAGATATATAATGAAACAATATAGGATGGATAATAAATTGCATCTAGACAAGATGGTATTTAAAACTTAAAGCCCAAAAAGATTGAGTGGGAGAGGATGCTCCTGTGAGAGTCCACGGTCTCCAAATGATGGCCCGTTTGCATGTGGTGAAGTGTTACTCCCCATCAGAGGGCATGGATCCTAGATCTTGCATGGTTTGGGTCTCCTTAAGGATAAGTCCACTTAATGATAGCAAATGTGACCTCCCACCGAGGCATGATTTGTAGGTATCTTTAGTGAATGAATCAAATGGTTATACACTCAACATTTTTATCAATAAACCGCCATTTGTAGCTCTGTTGGTAAAAGTATGGACCAAATTAAAACGCTTATTAAAAAATTGAGCATGAGATGCTTGGTAGTTTTTTGAGTGGGAGGGTCCCAGTTTTTCTTTTAATAGATAAGATGGCCCACCGTCACTTAGTCTGTTATAGATAAGAAAAATAACCGTCGTATAATGTTTTAATTTTTTAAGTTTTGTTAAATCTATCATCATGCATACATGCATCATGATTTTATACAAAGTTCCATAAATTGTTGACTAGTATGCTCATGTTTTAATAATTTATATTTTCGGACATAATCAACCACAAAATGAATCCACTCACCCCGCTTCTTGACTAATAACAAATTGGAAAATGGAGACAAGTTTAATGAATGGAGACGTAACCTTGACATTGTTCTTCAATATGAGCGTATTTCATGGGTGTTAATCGAAAATGAGCTTACACCTCTAAGTGGAGATGCAACTCTGAGCAAGTCCAACAACATGGCGTTGGCGAGAATCTTGACAAGACTACTAAGTGTTATATTCGCTTCATCGTGACATGTTGCAAAAGCAAATTGCTTGTATGAAAACTGCTAGTGCAATGGTCCATCACCTACATGAGATGTTTGGTGTGAGGACTAGGTCTGCAAGAGTGAAAGCTATCCAAACCTTTCATAATCTCGATGTAAACACGTGAACCGGTCGGGGATTACATGATGAAGGTAATATCTGCGGTCATCGAGGTTTGAGATGCTTAGGCGGATATGGATGTTGACACGCAGATGATTATGATCATCAATAGCTTAAACTCTTTTTTTCAGCAGTTTAAGTTGGACTATGAGCTCAACAGCAAGGATTACTCCTTGAGTGAGTTGATGAATACCCTCCAGAGCACGGAGGAAATATTGAATATTAAGGCTCATGGGCCATAAGCTAATGTAGCTTCTTCTTCTAAGCCCAAGGGTAAGGGCAAGGAAAAGAAGAAGGGTCCAATGAAAAAGAAGGCCCAAATAGGGGTCAAGGCCAAACCCATGAAAAAAAGGCCAAAGAGAACATCAAAGGAAAGTGTTTCCACTGTGATGAGATGGGCCACTGGAAAAGAAACTGTCCAGTCTACCTAGAGTCCCTCAAAAGAAAACAAGGTATGGGCTTCCTAAGTTTGTTAGGAACTAGAAATGTGGCAGATTTATCTACTTCTTGGATATTAGATTCAGGAGCCACTAACCATGTTTGTAATTCTTTGCGGGGTTCCAAAGAAAGGAAAAGACTTCCTAAAGGCCGCCAAGTTAAGATAGCAGATGGTTCCTATGTTTCAGCAGAATCGGTGGGAGTAGTTATCTTGGACTTTCTAGTGGTCATAGGTTATATTTGGAAGATGTTTATTACATGCCAATGATTGTAAGGAACATGATTTACTTTTTGTCTAATAAAATCTGCTATTCCTTATATTTTGAAAAAGTTGTTTCAATATATGAGAATAAGGATTTTATTTGTGAAGCGATAATTAAACAGGATTGTTTTTATAGAACCTATGAAAGGCTCACTAAACACCACAAAATTGATAAAACCAAGACAATCCAATATCTCAGCATTAATTCAAAGTATCTGTGGCATCTAAGGATGGGTCATATCAATCGAAAAAGACTTGACAGGCTAGTAAAGGATGGGATCCTTATGGGCTTGGATAGTGATCCATTACCCACTGTGAATCTTGTATTGAAGGAAAATGACAAAGCCCCATTTCCTTCTAAAGGAAACAGATTTGAATCCACATTGGACATGGTACATCTTGATGTGTGTGGGCCCATGAATGTACAAGCTAGAGGAGGTTATGAATATTTCATAACTTTTATAGATGATTACTCAAGACATGGCTATTTGTATTTGATGCATAAAAGAGTGAATCTTTTGAAAAGTTCAAAGAATTCAAAGTCAAGTCGAGAAGCAACTTGGCAAGCCATTAAAACAACTTTCGATCGGATCGAGGTGGTGAGTATTTATCTGGAGAGTTCCAGCAATATTTAATTGACAATGGAATTGTTTCCAATTTGTCGACTCCTCGTACACCTCAAATGTAATGGTGTAGCGAGAGAGAAATAGAACTCTATTGGAAATGGTAAGATCAATGATGTCCTATGCTAGCCTTCCAGAATCGTTCTGGGGATATGCCATACAAACGGTAATATATCTTCTTAACTTTGCTCCATCCAAATCGGTGCCTAAAACACCTAGGGAGTTGTGGACTGGCCGAGGGCCTTCATTGAGGCACTTGAGGACTTGGGGCTGTCCAACCCATGTTCTAAAGCCTGAATCCACAAAGATGGAACCAAGGTCAGAAGTATGTTTGTTTGTAGGATATCCTACGGGAACTCGAGGGTACTATTTTTACAGTCCTCATGATAGGAAGGTATTTGTGTCGACAAATGCAAACTTCTTAGAGGAAGAGTTTGTGAGAAATCACTAAGGAAGAAGTGAAGTAGTACTAAAGGAGTTAGCAATTTCATCCAAACCAAGAGTTGTTTTGGATATGACAGAACAAGATGTCGAAATGGATTCAAGAGTTGAATCAGAAGTGCAACCTGAACATCAAGATGTGCCTAGACGTAGTGGGAGGGTTGTGAGACAACCAGATAGGTATCTGGGTTTAGGAGAAGGCTTAATTGCCATCTCATACCAAGAAGAAACAGATCCGTTCGTATACACGTGCTATTAATGATGTTGATGCAGAAAATGGCTCAAGGCAATGGAATCGGAAATAGATTCTATGTATACTAATGAAGTCTGGGTCCTTGTAGATCTACCACCAGGTCTAAAAACCATAGGGTGTAAATGGATCTACAAAGGAAAAAGGGGATCGGATGGAAAGGTAGAGACCTTTAAAGCTAGATTGGTAGCTAAAGGCTATACTCAAAAGGAGGTATAGACTACGAGGAGACTTTTCTCCGGTTGCCATGCTTAAGTCCATCAGATTCTTTTGGCCATAAGACCTATTTCGATTATGAAATATGGCAAATGGATGTCAAGACCGCATTTCGAATGGAGATCTTGAGGAGACCATTTATATGGCCCAACTAGAAGGATTCATTGAGCTAGGTAATGAGCATAAGGTTTGCAAGTTGCAAAGGTCCATTTATGGACTTAAGCAAGCATCTAGGTCTTGGAACATTAGGTTTGATAAGGCTATCAAAACCTATGGGTTCATAAAAACCTAGATGAGCCTTGTGTTTACAAAAGAATACAAGAAGGTAAGGTTACTTTCCTAATCACGTATGTTGATGACATTACGCTCATTGGGAATGATGTGGGAATGTTATCTGCGGTTAAGGATGGCTGAATGAATGCAGTTTTCAATGAAGGATTTGGGAGAGGCTACCTATGTTCTAGGATCAAACTTATAAGGGATCGTAAGAACAAGAAGATAGTTTTGTCTCAACTAACCTACATTGAGAATATGCTCAATAAGTTCGCCATGCAAGATTCCAAGAGGGTTTCACTCCTACTAGACATGGAATCAAACTTTCAAAGGAACAAGCACCTAAAACCCAAGAGGAGGTTAAACGCATGCGTAACATTCCATATGCTTGGCAGTTGGTAGTTTGATGTATGCAATGTCATGCACTAGACCGGATATCTCATTACGCAGATGGGGTAGTAGCGATTTCATCCAATCCAGAATGGAACATTGAATCATGCGGTTAAGTGTATATTTAAGTATCTTCGTGGGACGAAGAACTTAATGCTTGTTTACTCGGAAGTAATCCTATTCCGGCGTGATATACGGATTCGATTTCAATCGATGTTGATTCAAGGAAATCAACTTCGGTTCTATATTTACTTTGGGAGGTGGAGCCATAGTTTGGAGGAGTGTCAAGCAATCTTGTATTGCTGATTCGACTATGGAGGTTGAGTATGTTGCAGCCAGTGAAGCGTGAAAGGAAGCGATGCGCTCTAAGTTCCTAAATGATTTGGAGGTAGTTCTAGAGGCGTAAAAGCCATTACACTTTATTGTGATAATAGTGGGCGATGGCTAATTCTAAAGAACCTCGGAACCACAAAGTCGCCAAACACATTGAGCGAAAGTATCATCTCATAAGGAGATAATACAACGTGGAGAAGTGGATGTGGTAAAGATTCCTACAGAGCAAAACCTTGCTGATCCGTTCACAAAGACTTTGACTCAAAAGAGCTTTGAGGGTCACCTAGAAGGGATGGGAATGAAGGATATGTCAAACTTGCTTTAGGGCAAGTGGGAGATTGTTGGAGTTATGTAAATATAGTGCCCTCGAAAGCAAGTGTATTTACATGTAACTTTATCTTCTTCGCCATGCTTTGTAATGAAAATATTTATTATTAATAAAACAAAAGAGTTTGGTTTTATCCGTATGAGCATTATATATCTGGTCATAAGGTACCAAGATTCATTTGTAAGTAATATACATATACATAGAGATGTATGGGAAACATGTATATTATTAGAATCAATTAATTGATTCACAGTTGAATAATCAAGTTGGTCGTTTGATTATGGTTTAGACGTAGTGTTGCGATTTATCTCCATATAAGTAAAGGAGTTTACTTAAAGGGAATGATGAGTTTCATATCATGATAGTAGTAGACTATCGATAATGGCACTATTAAATAAATTGAATCAAGTATGTTTTCAAGAATAAAGTGAAACATTACTTTAATCTTAAAACATACAACTTAAGCATTCGCTTATTATGAACCACAATCTTGATGAGTGGTGAACTCATATGTGTTTCATTATAATTCTTGATATGATCGGAATGGATTTTTACAGGTATTAATCCGATTCTGCATGTTGGAATTATTAATTGAAACATGTATCGAGAACATTCACTCAAATAAAGAGTTTATAGTGTTATCATCTCTTCTAGATGTTTTAAGGAGATTTGGTGATTAAATCTGGCGCCATAGTTTGATGGACTAGCTACCCATCAAGTCTTAACACTAAGATGAGATCTTATGTGTTAATCACCATATAAAGTAAA
Organism: Erythroxylum novogranatense; assembly: GCA_029891385.1. NCBI lineage: Eukaryota > Viridiplantae > Streptophyta > Magnoliopsida > Malpighiales > Erythroxylaceae > Erythroxylum > Erythroxylum novogranatense. The sequence goes on from CM057233.1 coordinate 75,981,270, forward strand.
ATGAGAGATCTAGAAGGAAAAACCAACATAAGGGCAAAAGGTAATTTTACCCTTTGTTGTGCGGATGGCTATAATAAGGTTCTAAATAGGGTTTGCAATTGGACATATTCTCATAATATTTAATAATTCAAGAGTTCAACTAATTGTCTTTAGTGGAATGACATTTAGTTAATAAGCTAGAATTAATTCCAATGAGATTGAATTATTTCGGGCTTATTGAGCTTGAATTATCAAAGTCCAATAAGATTCCCCACTTGGCTTTAAGGAAGGTTATCAAGCTAAGTAAGAAGTAGTTTGGAGGCTTTAGAAGTCCATAATTGAATGATGGGCTTATACTAATTAATGGTTAATTGGAAGCCCATATGTTCATTTAGAAATGGGCTTGTTTTGGTTTAATGTAATTGATTAGATTAATTATATTAAAACAATTTTTTTAAATGGAGAAGAAGCAATTTAGAAATTGTGTTAGGTTAGATGTGTAACCACACATTTGACATTAAAATACTAAATAAAGATGGTCTTTATTATGGTTCATCATTATTAAATGGAGTTATGAACTTACCATTAAATGGTTTAATGGTTGGCTTTTAATGTTGGCATGTAACCTATTTGCATTCATTAGATTAAAGATGAAAGATGTGCATTAGATGGACCATCTTCCTTCTTTCTTCTTGCCAAAATCGAAATGGGTATTCAATTATAGGTTATGGTCTTTCAAATAGCCATTTTAAAGATAAATGAAGTAAGTCTCATTTATTGGCTATTTGATGAGTGATTAATGTAAGTGATGCATTGGATGCCTCTCACTTTTTCCATTCATGCATATTTCGAAATTGAGATGTAAGAAAGGGTTCTTGCATGGTTTTAGACATTCTCTCCTTTCATGCAAGGTAGAACCGAAATTCCTAAGTGAAAGAATTGAAAGAGTTTCAATTTTGGTTCTTCTTCTTCTAAGAAAATCTCCTCCAAATATTTCTTCTCCTTTCCCACCAAAGGATTTTGTTAACCTAGTTGTCCTTGAAGAACAAGTGGTAAATCTAATTGGTTGAGGATACTACAACAAGGAAGAAGATAGATTGCTAAAGGAAAAGACTCAAAGGCAAAGGATTTAGATATAAGAAGGAGAGGATAACGCAGCGAGGATTTAAAGCTGTAGCGAAGGAGTCGGTAATTCCTTTTATCTTGTTCTTGGTTTTATTATCCTTATACCATATCATGTATGGATTAGCATGTTGATTTGGATATATTGCTTCCGCTGCAAGATGATTTCTTAAAAAGTTTTGAAATCTATCGTTTCTCCATACTAAGCATGCTTTCTTTTTCCGATCCAACACAATTACCTAAAAAAATTGGTGTTAAATGCAATGTGGAATTCTTGTTAGCCTTTCTTGTTTTATTCAGTTTACGTATGCTTGCTTAATCCTTAAATTATTTTTTCTAATAATTCGTATATTTTTTGACTTTATAAGGTTAAATTCTTGGATGAGTTTGTTTATTTATTTAAAGAACTTATGACGGAGTGAAACGCTAGTAGTTTGTCATCTTTGATAGTAAACATATGAAGGGGTGTGAAAATAAGTTTTTTAGTAACTTTTCTTACAACTTTCAAATATATACACTAAAGGAGTTATATCACCAAAAGAGAAGAAAAATAACTCGCAAGTTATATAAGCTATACTACAACAGTTTGAGAATATGAACATAAACCTTAAGATGAACATCATATTACTGAGGAGATCCTATCAACTTGTAAAATTGTAAAGGGTACACCATTGAGTTCCTAATGAGAGAAGCCTACTATATACAATCCAATACTTCTAAAAAAATTATTAAAGATAATAATAATGAACTTAGTGCTAATAACCTTGATTTAGCTTTTAAGGATGAAGGGGATGAGCTTAGGACTAAGAGAGGAATTATAATCATAAGGGATGATGGAGAAGTGGGAGAAGCAAGTGACTCAAAGGAAAAGGAAGTTATATAACCACCTAAAAAATCTAGTGATGAGGGTTTTAAGTATGTTATAGTGTAAGATGTTTGTTACTAAAAAGGCCTTAATTCTTCAAATAAAAGAAAATGAGCTAGAGTCACGAAGGAAAAATATATTCCATGATAAATGTCATATTCCTGACAATGTATGTAGACTAATTATTAATGGATGAAGTTACATTTATGTGGCCAATGCTACTATTGTATAGAAATTAAACTTACATATCATGAAGCATCTAAAGCCATACAAGCTTTAAATACTAAATGAATATGGTAAGGTGAAGGTCAATAAAATAATGTTGTTTTTGCTCTTAATTAGAAGTTATTGTAAGGAGGTGTTATGTGATGTGGAACCTATTTATGGTGGCTATATTCTCTTAGGGAGATCTTAGGAGTTTGATAGAAAGTCTAAAAGGATGAGTTTACAAATAGGTATTCTTTCAATATGAACAATAAACCTATTAATCTTATACCTTTAACATTCAAGAAGGTCCATAAGACTATAGAGACTGAAAAGAGAGATTGAGAAGAAGAATAATGAAATTTGAGGAACAAAGAGGAAGATAAAGAGTGTTATTTATACTGATCAAAATAATAAACAATTTCTCCCTAGAAAGAATTAGGCATTTTTTGTCTTTTAGTATACTCCTTGACATGTCCAAGATGGTCATGTTCTTTTACTCAATAACCTTGACATGCTATAAAGTTTATATAAAAGTGATATGGTGTTACACTCCATATTCTTCACAATACCTCTTAAATTTAATAGAGGTACATTTACCCCAACCATTTATATGCAATGTTTTAATACAATAGTCACTTTGTTTTTCCACATGAGTATTGAAAATTTCTTATCTCCTAAGCGATAAATAGACCTAGATTGTTTGGTAAAATCATCAATAAAGATTAAAAAAATACATTATTTTTGTTTAACTCAACATTCATTGGATCACATACATCAAAATAAATAGGCTCCAATGGTTAGGTTGCATGTTAATTATTTCCAGTTGTGGATGGAAATCTACTTTGTTTTCCAATAATGCAAGCTTCATATAATTTATTAGGTGGTTTATACTCGAAAAACATTGCAACATATTCCCTTTTGCAAGCAACTTCACACTTTAGAAGCTTAACCAATTCTTCATAGCCTATAAACATGTATAAATTTCACTGGAAATATAAACCTACAAGATAAGATTTTTTAAGGACCTTAAGAATGAATTTGTCTTTTGTATTAAAACCTGAATTTGATTGTCTTGAAGATATATCTTATATGCATACTAAACATATTGCTCTTCATAATCGATATATAGAAAACATCTTAAATAATTTTGATCTTCATTCTTTAATCTGATTAAAATTTGTCCTTTTTGCAAACTTATTAATTTTTCTATCGTAGATAAATTTAAGTTTGAAGCAGGCAAACTTATTAAGATAAATTAGGAGATCCTTTTTACCATACATATGGTTGGTACACCTTATATCAAGAAACCATGTGTAGTAGTTTGGTATTTCATTAATCATCGTAACCATCAAGATAGTGTTATTTTGATCTTCATCTTTTTGTGCATAATGATTGTAACACCCCACTGCCGCATGACCCGAACTCGACATCGATGGTGATATCCAAGTCCGTGCCCTGTGAGGGTGGCGTGCTACATCACTCAATCAAAACTCAGTATAATTTTTTTAAAAAAACATATACATACTCTACATATTATGTGGAAAACAACACCACGGGGGCCCCTTTGTAAATACAATTTCATTCAGTTGTTGACTTTACAACTTGACATAATCTTTTTTTTTCAAAAATTCAGAAAGTAAAATTTTTTATTAAAACCTAATGCAGACGCGAACTGATCCCGACCTCCCTTCTCACTCGTATGCTGTTGCTATACTCCGGTTGCCTAACGGGGTATTCTTCTGAGTCTTGAAAAAAAAAATTGCAAATTTTAGGTGAGTTTTGCGAACTCAGTGAGGAACCATCATCGATGGTTCACTCAATTTATGCAACACATCGTTTCACATAACACATAGTTACATTGTTGCATATTTAAATCACATTGCACAATTTCACATGAACATAGTCAATTTAATATATTTCATTCCATTTGTCATCCATAACCAATTGAATTCATAAATACCCATGCATAAGCCAATTGTTTCATTATCACATTCAGAAGCACCACATGATTGGTACCACAATAGCATAAGGCAGTTAGCCTTTCACTTAATCAAAGAAATTACAATTAGATGCATATGACATGCGCATGTGCCACATTTCTATTTTATTTCGGTGTTGTGGCAGAGCGCTTAAACTGTTCCAAAATGAACGCATTAATTGTTGAGCCTGAGGCTCTGAAACTTTCCCAATAAGGGCACATTAATCGTTGAGCCATAGGCTCTGAATCACTGTGGGCTCGAGGCCCAAATACGTTGAGCTTTAAGCTCTCGATGGCTGCTTCGGTCACAACCGTCATTAACTGATCATGCATTCATGCATGGAATGCATATGTCGCAATTGCACAATATCACAACTCAATCAAATCCAAATTATCACATTCAAACAATTATTTCATAATTATTCACATGAAAATCACAATCACAATTTATCACATTGGAAACACGGAGGTCTCCAAATTCTCAAACAAATAACACTTCTATGTCATAAACTCCCAATACATCGGACACCTTCGATCTGGAACCAGACATAAACAAACGCAAAACTCGCCATTATTCTCCACAGTGTTATAAGTGCAAAATATAAACAATTAATAATCGAGGAACTATCTAGGTTACTCACCAAATAGCTTCAGAGCTAATGCCGGGAAGTCTCAGCAACGTCCGTGGGATGACGTTCCAACTGTGCCTCTATAACAATCACGATAATCACATATTACCAAATGCACAATCAGAAATATTAAATAATGCACATGTAGCAATTTAGATATGTACAATGCATGTTCGTGACATTCCCGACACTATTTCACAATTTCCCATCACAACAATTTTCTTTAAATATTAGAAACTCATTGACACTAAAATCACTCAATTCAGACCTCCATAGGTCCTATTATAAATAAAAGACGGATCAGAAAATCATTACCCGATCCCCTCACTTCGAGCTAACCAATTCTCGTCAATTTTTGGCTCTAAAAATTCCCAATTTTACAAATAAATGAAATTCAAAGTTTCACGAATCCGATACCTCGAGAATCAGGTCAATCGGAGTTCGGACGAAAAAGATATTCCCAAAACATGTTCAGATCAACACACTATACATAACTTCGATCCAGAAATTGAAAGTCTTAGAGGCTACATTGTCGATCGGCTCCTTCAGATAAATTGTAGGTCTATGTCTCTAGTTTAATTTTCAATAAGAATCAGATCGATCTGAGCTCTATAGCTTAAGATATCTCCAAAATACTGGCATCTATTCAGACCATTACAAAACCGAGACTGAACACTACACCTAACTTCCATCCAGAAATTGAAAGTCTTAGAGGCTAAATTGTCGATTGGCTCCTTCAGATACATTGTATATCCATGTCTCTAGTGTAATTTGCAAGAAGAATTAGATCGATCCGAGCTCTATGGCTCAAGATATCTCCAAAATATTGAAAGATGTTTAGATTTTTCCACCGGTCAGCTCATTTTAATCGAGTCGATCTTTCTATATTTAATGTCAAAACCGATCTATTTGGTATGAAAAGATAGAAAAATGTCTTAGGAATCTAACGCTTTAAAAATCAGGTCGATCGGAGATCAGACGAAGAAGTTATGGCCAAAAGAAGGAAGGGAGGTCGGTCGGCCGAAAATCGACCCAGGCGATCGACGAAACACGCTGTGGCGCTACTTCACTTTGATCGGGCGAAGGCCGAAGCGGCGTGTGATCAATCGCTCACGATCCTGACCTCCTAACTTCTAACCTTCATATCTTTTGGCTCCGAACTCCAAATTTTACAAACTTGGTACCGTTAGAAAGATAAAAGACCGATCTACAATTTTTATGAAGGATTTAACAACGATTTCAGTCTCTAAAAAGGTCAAAAAGTCCCTCAAAGTGACTGATCAATCAGCTTCACACTAAATAGCATCAGAACTTCCAAAAATCATAACTTTTCATCTCCTTAGCCAAAAATGTCAAATTTTATATCAATCAAAAGAGCGAAATAAATGCTACATCTTTAATGAAAAACTTAGAAGCCAATTCCATCTCTAATTAAATCAAATTCACAAACAAATGTTCATCCTACCCAATTTATTCTCAACAGAAACCCAATCTTTCAAAATTCATAACTCCACACCCCCTGGGCAAAAATTTCCATACCATATAGCAATAAAAAGCTCAGACAATATACTACAATTCTCAGGTAGGACTTCACTGCAAATTCCAATTCAAACTAGGTCGAATCCTCTCATGAATGTGGCTGTCCTGTTAAAGTTTATGAAATCAGCATTTAACCTAAACCCTAACAAAACTTTACAAATTTATATCTAACAATCCTTACATCCAAAATTCCCATGAAATACCTCATTAGAAAGCTACAACAATCCTCTACAACTTTTTAGAATGTCACTTGAACCAATTTCACCCTTAACTATCCTAAATAAATATTAGAACACAAAAAGCACAAAACCTATGCCCTTAGAGCATTTGCACACCAAAACACATTTTGGACTGAATTACCACCTGAGCATTATCAGACCATAACTTACAACCTACACATCGAAAAATATCATACTCAGTGGCGTTGGAAAGATAACACATAAATCTTCAACTTTCAGTAATACCAATTTCACAAAATCTGTCTCCTTTATCCTAGAAAAATTCTCAAAGTTTCAGGTCGTCAATAATGGAACCAAGATCCGGATACTGTTCATCCAGTACACACATCTCAACTTCTGAGCCAAATTCAAAGCTCTTTAAGCCACAATTGGGCAGAACTTCCTTCATAGGAAGTCTAGCCATACTTCTCAAGCTTAATTTAAAGCAAACCTCAACTCAATAGCATAACCACATCAAAAGTTATAAACAAAAACCTGAAACATATACAAGTTCCATTTTCCAGATTTCATACTAAACCCTACTCCTTTCATGCAAACATCCATACCATATCAATAAACATCCCATTTAGCCAAGAATGCAGCCACAAATTCATCAAGACAATTACTTGAGTTGTAAAGCACAATTTGACTACTAATTTAATTTAATGACAACAACATGGTATAGAACATATGTCTTACTAAAATAAACTTCCAATACTTCAAGTCTTCAACACACCATTAACACTCTAACTTCCTCTCACCGAAGAAGGAGAAAGAGGAGAAGCCATGACTTGATGAAAGAGAACAAGTAGGATGAGCTTCTAAAGGGAGAGCATCGTGAATGACCCAAGAAGCTAAGATATTTATATACTTTAGATAACCACTAATTAGGTGCTTTAGTAGGCAAGTGACATGTGTCACTTGCCACTTGTCTTATTCTAAAACACTCTTAAGGTTATTTCCAATTCCAATTCAATTTCTAGTCCAATTTGTCTCCAAATTCCAATGGCTTAAAGTAATAAATTCTAAAATCATGTATCTAATTTTCCTGTGCCATTGGACAGTCATTTTCGGTACCGAAAATTAAATCAGTCTGTCACTTGTCAATTTTTTCGGTCCGGAAATTTTCTCCGAAAAATTCCAGTAAATTTTCTAAAAGTCCACAAAAATGGAAAACGCACAAAAATCCACTCCAATTTATTTTTCAAAAACAAATAACACATTTTTTACAATAAACACATATGCCGAGAAATGTCATGAATGCATGTACAAACATGTGCATATACAAAAATTACAATTTATGCATATATGGAGGCCATATTAGGCATGACCATGCCAAGATATGATCCCACACTCATATCCCATTCCAAATTACCATTTTACCCTTCCCCTCGGGGATGGGATGTTACAATGATCCCTCTAATCATTCTCTTTATATCCACATTAACTAAAGTAACAACCGTTTATGAAATGAATAACATTCAATATATGATTTGTCATACCTATCTTTACCACAACTACAATTGCAATTATGATGTATTTGTTAGCCCAAATAAGATTTGTTTGATTCAATTTTGTTGCCTCTATTTCCATAGTTATAACCAACATTGTTTCTATTATTATAGTAATGATAATTATGATCTTGTCCTCTCCTATAAAAATTTTCATGCCTTTAAGGTGTTTCACAAACTTAGTCTGTTTTGATTGAGACCAAACTTTGAAAGGCTTATTTAACTAGTTTCTTCAATTTTTTCTTGTTCATGTGTTATTTATGGTCTTGTAAAATGTTAAATACCATATTAATGGTATTTAAAGATAGATCATGGGCTTCTTCAATAGTCATCATGGCATACTTAAATTTAGGGTTAGTGACTGCAAATTTCTCTATTTTATCTTTCTCTTTATAATCTTCTTTATATATTTGTATTTGATTTATCAAAGAAAGAAGTTGACTTAAATAATTGGCTATATTCCAGACCGACTCTATTTGTAAAATGTCATACTGGTACTTTAAGGTCTAGAGTTGCAACTTCTTGACTTTCTTTACACCTTTGTACATCACAATCAAGGTATCCAAGGCTTGATTTAAAGTTGTTACTCCTATAATTTTTTTAAAAATTTCATCATTCACTCTTTGATGAATAAAATACAAAGTCTTTATATTTTTTTTCCTTTTTCACATAGTGAGCAACGTTAGTAACATTGTCTTCAAGATTAACAATATCATTGTCTATGACACCTAGCAACTTATTGTGGTCAAAATCACCTTCATTTAGACAACTATTAATTGTAGTTTTTCCCAATAAGGATAGTAACTGAGACTTGGTATCAACATATAATATCAATGTTATAATAGAGATAAGTAAATTTAGAGCTAATAGACCAAGAGGGGAATAGCAGTTTTACTAACAAAATACAATGAAAATCATATAACAAATAACAAGTTCTCATTTTATAGGTTAACAAACACAACTAAACACCTATTTTTTGCCACTATTAACTTGAAGATAAAGATTAAGGAGCATGATTAATAACTCACCAAACTTGTAAGAAACAAACAAACTGAAAATCATAATTGAAAATATGCAGATACATCATGACTGATTTGAGTTATATATGTTCTGTAAAGTTGATCACTAAATCTAAAATTTTAAAAGGTTAGACACTGATCTAAAAAATCTCAAAAGTTAGACACAATGTTGGACCCCGATCTTTTATTTGAATTTAGAAATATTAAATGTATGAAATGAGTGATTGTGTATATGTATTGTGTTATAGATGTTATGGTGCTTTAAGGAAATTGATGAGGAAAGAGTGATTTTTAGGTTTTTGATGACTTTGCGGTTTTGCGAAAATATGTATATGTTATGAAATTTAGAGTGAATATTGTGATTTAATGGAAGTTAAAAAGTAAGAAATAAATAATGAAAGTGTGAAATTTTAGGAAATTGCAAGTTTGACTTTTTGGGATGAATAGTAGCAGAGTTGACTCTTTGAGCTGAAATCTTTGTGAATTTTTTTGGCTTGATTTAGGAAGAATTTGATAAAATGATCTTCATGAAACTTGTAGCTTCTGTTGTGAGCTTTCTATCGCCTTAAAATATGACATTTTTCAATATCGGGATTGGAAGTTATGATCTTTCAAAGTTAAGGTTATTTTGCTTTGTTTTTAAAAATGCTCATAAGTGTAGGATTTTGTATGTTGTGCTTTGAGGCCAATTTCTATACTGATGTCGTTTGAATGAGACAAAGTGGTCTACATGAAAGTTGTAGCTAGTCTTTCAATCTTTCCGACGCTATAAAGTATGCAATTTTTGATTGTGTAAACTGGAAGCTGTGAAATTTGGAAGTTTGATGTTGTTTTAGGATGACACATTTCTGGCAGAAACTTTGATTAAAAAATTGACTTAGATATAGGTTGAAATTGCTTTGAAGTTCTTCATCAAAGTTTTATATTATGTTTTGATCTTTCCATTGATGTGAAGTATGCAATTTTTTGGCTATGAAATAGGAAGTTATGATTTTTACAAGTTGCAGTTACTGTTTGGGAAGAGTATTAGTGGGCAGGAACTTTGATGTGGTTTTTGACTCCCTTAGAGGCCAAATTGATTTTTCTGTCCTTCATGAAAGTTGTAGGTTGCATTTTGATCTTTGTATTGATATAAAATATGACATGTTTAGACCTTGGAGTTGAAAGATAGAAATTTGAGAAGTGAGTTACTGTTTTAAGGGTGACATGATTTTTGGACAGAAACTTCGAGTAGATTTTTGACTCCTTTAGAGACAGAATTGATTTTTGAGTTCTTCATGAAAGATTTAGAGCTTCCTTGGAGCTTTCTATTGATACCAAATTTGTCAAATTTGAAGTTTTGGACCAAGATTTATGAATTTTGGAAATTTTGGTTATATATATGTAGATATATGGAAAAATCCTTTTGTTTTTGCTATTCTCCTCCCTTAATCCGACCCTTGTCCAATCTTTTGCTTTTATATTTTTCTTTCGACATCCGATTGACTTGTTTTTCAAAGCTTTGGATTTCTAAGACAATTATCTACATCCTCATGAGAAATTTGTGATTTTTTAGATTAAATTAAGGAAGATTGATTTAATCAAAGTGAGTTAGATATTTTTCTAAACATGGTTCAGTCTTTTGAGAAATTCTTGACCTGTGGAGATCCAATTGAGTTGGTTGTTGTAGAAAATTAAAATAGAGACATGGGGGTACAAATCTTATGAAGGAATGGAATTTCAACCCCCTAAGACTTCCAATTTCTGAATGGAAGTCAGGTTTAGTGTGCAGTCTTGGATTAGAAAAATTTGAAAGTATTTTGACAATAACTTTTGCTCTAGTAATCCAAATAAAGTGATTCTTGATTTGGATTAAACTAAAAAGATAAGGCTACAATTTTTCTGAAGGAAGTGAATTTTAATTCAGTCTCTAAGAATGTCAATTTTCTGATAGAAGTAAACTGCTGAAAAATGTTTTAGTATAAGACAAGTCTGAAATGTTTAGAGCATAACTTTTGGTGTAGTACACCAAATTAAATGATTTTGGTGGCGTTATGAAATTTAGACAATAAGGAACATTTCTCTAGAAGTAAGTTTTAGCAAATTCCTTCAATTTGATGGTTAGAAAAATGTCCTAAAGTAAGCTTGAATTAAAAAGAATTTAAGGGGCAATTTTGGAAGTTTACCTAAAGAGTTAAGTTAGAAGGCTTGCATGGAGGGTCATTTAGCACCAATTAAATGAATGAAAAAGGGGCTGTCGTTTTTATATAAGTGAAACCCGTAACTTAAGAGAAAAAGGAGAAGGAAAAAGAAAGAAGGAAAGAAAGGAGAAGAGGGAAGCTTCGATGATGGGAGAAAGAAGAGAAAAGAATTAGGGTTTTCGATTTTGTGAGCTTCCAAGAAGGATTTTGATGTTGCTTCATGAAGGAAAAAGGTGGAAGAGCATGAAAGCTTCCTAAGGAACAAATAAATTTCGAAAATGGTGGAGAATTAAGGTAAGATTGAGTTTTTGATTTGTTAATTTTTGAAAGGTTTTGGTTTATTTAGCTTAAGGAGTAAATGGGTTTGTGAATTATGAAGTTAATTTTGGTGATTATGCTTTAGGTGATGTTTAATTTGGATGGTTATTTAATTAGGGTTTATGTCTTGAATTAGGATTTTTTTAAGTGAGGCTTTGGAGCAATTGATGCTTGGGACAAGTTTCAAGCAAGGAATTGAGGTGGGTACCGTGTTTATATTTCGAATTATAAGTCAATTGTATGATTTTGAAAATTCAAGAAAGTAAAAATGTTTATAAATTATTTTTTTCGAATGATTTTAAATTAATTGATTTCAGAATGATTTACGGATTGTTAAATTCATTGTTTTCGAAGGATTGAAAAAAAAATTGCTTCAATTGTTTCGAATGTTTTGATAAAATCAATACAATTGTTACTTTCATTGTTTTGAATGATTTGCTAGTTATGGAAATTGTTACATTCATTTATGCTGGAATGATTTGATACAGTTGGAATGGTTGATTAAATTCATTGATTTTGATTGATTGAGAATTTTAATATGTAAATTTTTGTGTCATTGTGTTTGAATGAATGGAAAATTGATATGTGATTTGTAATGTGATATGTGAATTTGAAATTGTAGAATTTGAATGGAAGTTTGTTTGATATGACATGATATGAAGAATAAGGTGGGTGATATGTTTATTTTTTTGATTTATGAGCTAAATTTGTGTTCTTGAAAAAAACAAGAAAGTGAAAGAAAGAAGTATCGGATTTTATTTAATTCCGGATGTTTTTGAAAAATTGTTCCAAGTATTAAATGTTTTAATTATTTAAGAAAATTTTGAAATTCTTTATTTATTGGATTTTCGAAAAGTCAAGTATGTATAAAGGTTTGAAAATTATTATTTTCAAATGTTTAAATTCTTTGATTTTGTAATGATTTGAGAAATTGATCCAATCGTTAAATTGATTGTTTTCGAATGATTGGATAAATTATTAAAATTCTCTTGGATGATTTGATTAAAAATCAATACGATTATTACACTCATTTGTTTTGAATGATTTTGCTAATTATGGAAAGTTTGCATTCAAGAAGTGAATTGTTTCGAAAATTTATTGTTTATATTTTTGAAAAGTCAAGAAGAAGATTAAAATGTTTCGAAATTATTGTTTTCGAATTATTTGAATAATTGCTGAAATTGTTTCGGACATTTTAATATAATGATTCAATTGTTACATTTAATGGCTTTGAATGTTTTTGAAAAATTGTTACAAGTTTTAAATGTTTTGATAAATTAAGAAAATTTCAGAAATTATGAAAATTGTTACTTTCATTGTGTTGAATGATTTGCTATTTATGAAAATTGTTTCATGCTTTGACTTTGATGTTTGAGAATCCTTTGGTTTTGAATAATTGAAGATTTGTTATGTGAAGTGTGAAATTATGGAAATTATGAATGTGAAATTGCCTTATAAATTTTTAGATAATGATTGTGCAATGTGAATGAGAACGTGTTTGATTTAGGATTGAGAATTGATATGTGAATGTGGCATGATCATAAAAAGAATTAAGTTTTGAAATATGCCTTCGGGCGTTTCGATTTTCAAGTGTGAATTATGTGTTATATGGGTTTGGTTAGGTTCCATAAGTATGAGTCAAGTGCACTTGTCTCCTTTTTATAGGCTTCGCCCGCCTGCCTATTAGAGGTATTGGAGCTCCGATTTTGGACTCCCATAAGTTCACGGCTACACTGGACCGTTGTGCAGGAAAGTGTAGTACGTTATGTGCACAGCTGCACAGGACCGCTATGTGGGAATGTATAGTATGTTCCGTTTTGGACCGACCCAAACCGTTTTGATGTGTTATGTTTTTTTGATTTTGTTTATATTTGTGATAAATTTATAATGTGATGCATTCATATATTTGAAATTGTTCATGATTTGTGAAAATTTTGATAATTGTGAGAAATGATAAATGTTCGTGAATTGTGAAGAATTTGAGAAATGATTAATTGCTGATTTTTCTGCCGTGAAATTATTTGAAATTGTTTATGAATGATTTGAAAAGTTTTAAAAATAAGTTTTCGATGAATTTCCTACTGTGAGATTTTTTTTATAAAATGGCAAAAGTTTAGAAAATGATTTTTGCTTATTATTTGATTTATAAATGCGTTATCCATGAGCTTTAAAGCTCACCCCCTTTCATCCCCATCTCCAGGTTTCAAGAAGGAGATCGGATGAAAGAAAGTCAAGACATTCGTCCGTCACGTTTATTTATGATATGTTTTTTAAGTTAGATTTTTTTTTGTAAAGATAAGATTTTAGGCTTATGTTGTGTATTGTGTATTTGGGATTATTGATATTGGTATTGTTTATGGCTTGGAATGCCTTTAAGATTTTTGTAAGTATTAATTCATAAGGTGTATGAATTATGGATTTGTGTATTGATTTTGAGTTACAAAATTTGTGTATGATTATGGGATATGAATTGTGATTGTATATGAATATGATTGGTTTGGGTTTGGATTGATTTATGAAATTGTAAATTGAATTGAGATTTGATTGAGACTTATTGAAGTTTTTTAGGTATAGGATTGTGTTTGTTTATGCTGGAATGTCGGATAGGAGGTTCGATGAATTATGTTGCTGGATTGTGTATGACTTGTGTGGATTAGTATGATTTATAGAAGTGAGTTTAAACCTTTTACAGATTTTTGGGTTTAATGAAATACAGTCGTTATGCTGCCCAATTTTTGAAAAATAAAATAAAATAAAATAAAAATTGGTTAAAAGATGAATTATGGGATATGTAGGAGTGAATAAGACAAATTTTATGATTTGGGTTTTTGATTGAGGTAATGGAATTGATGAATTTCAAATTGAAGAAGTGTATTGCTTTGTAAGAGATTAAGTCTAATGAAAATGAATGAAAAAAAAAATTATACCAGTTTTGATCGGCTTAGATTAAATGTCTTATGGTTTCCAATGTGATAGTTTTCTACGCTTTTTGTTTTCGGATGTCAGAGTAAGTTTTTGTTCTTAAGCGATTTGTTTCTTTTGTAAATTCGATTCGCTTTCGTTAATCTTCCGCTTTGTGTTTTGCTTTGATTTCGATCCAATTTGTTGTCGTTCGACTTTGATTTCGATTGAACAATTCGATTCCTTTCATTTTTTCTTTCGCTTTCCGCTACTTCATTTTCCAGTTTGTATTTCTGTTTCTCCGGTTTGGGTCCGGTTCCGAGATCAGGTCCCAACACACAATTTAATTAATTATCTCTTAAAACCTTAAAAGAATGTCATATATAACATCTAAAAAAGAGTAGAAAAAAAGGAGAAAGGTGTGATTTCCTCCCAAAGGTTTCACAAAAAGATTTAATTTGGCCCTTGCATTACTAAAGATGCACATCGATCCTTTGTTATTAGATGGATTACTAAAGACCCTTAACATTTCGTAATTGAATATATTAGTCCATTACTATTGACTTCGATAAATTTTTGGTAGACATTCATTAAGTTTTCATTTTGGTCTCCTATATGGCACACTTATATGTCGAGGGGGACTTTAAGGAGGCATTTTAGTTATTTTAAAATGATTAAAATTAATTTGATTAATTTTGTAATTAATTAATTATGAAATGTAAACCACACATTTTTGTTTAATTTCATATTGAAATTAACAATTTTTTATTCTAAATGTCTAGTAACCTAATGAAAGGATAGGTATGCTGCCCCTCCTTATAAAAATAGTAAGTTCGTGATTATTTAAAGTTAATTTTTATTTTGCCTTTGGTATTTTGGTCAAAAGAGAGGGTTATGGTTCCTCTTTGTTTAAATAGTAATCGTTTTGTTTGTTTGATTTGAATTATTGGTTTAATATCTTGATGAAATGTCAAATATGTTTGATATTATAATTAAGAAAATGTTTTTCAACATTTCAAAATCAAACTAAAGTTTGGTTAGTCCTGTTGCACTAAATTGTCTATTTGTGGAGATAAGTGAAGATGGGAAAGGAGTGTATGTTTGTTTAATATGCCTATGTTACTTTTTCAATACATATATAGTCTCTAAGGCATTTTAATTTAAGTGACTTGATAAAGAGTAATTGCCACTTTATTTAATTGAAATATGTTCATTCATTTTTCCAGTACATATTTGAAATATGCTCATTTATTTTTTCAAGACATACTTATTCACAATGAAATAGTAATCACTATAAACCAATATATATTGTTGCATATTCTTTTACATGCTTTGATACATGTATTAGTGCTTTTAGTTTCAAATCTTTATAAAATTTGTTACATTATATAATTATAGTTAATGGGAAAGTAAGCATTAGATTATTTGGTGATGCGAATTTCACACAAGGAAACATTGTTCGATATAACAATCCTAATCCTAAAAATATTTGATAATGTGGACTTAGACTATGTTATCCTTATAGAAGTTTGTGAAATTGGGGCATATTAGGCTATAAGAATATAGTAAGTGATTGGTATTTGAGTTCTGGTATAAGCTTAGTTAATGGTTTAAGGAAATTGGAGTCCATCTAAAGTGCACTAGATTTGAATAAGTTGTTAAAGGTATACGAGCTTAGAGATATTTACTTGGAGCATTTGGATGATCCAATGTATGTATTACTAATGTAAAAGTGGCATGAAATTTGGCATAGATAGATGAATATTAACACTTTGAGTAATTATGTTAATGATATGGATATTATGCATGAGGTGGAGCATATAAATGCTAACGCAAATAGGGATGCAATGCTAAATACAAATGCAAATTCATCTAATAAAGAAGTAGGGCTACATGCCAATACAAATTCAGATGCATATGTAAGGGCAAAAAGCAATGAAAACATAGATGCAAATGTCAATACATCTAAAGATAAAGATGGAGGGGAAAATACTGGTGACGAACATGGAGATGGAGATGTAGATGAAGATGTGGATGATAAGCAACACAATGATATCAAAAATAAACAACAAAAGGAATATTCATATACAAATTATGTATAATATAAGGAAGATTTAAATACAGATGATATGTAACTTAAGAAACAAAACCCTTTTCAGGGGGAAGATATAGATCCAGATTTTGATGTTTATATTAAAGCTTAACATAAAATCTATATAAATTCATCAAATCTTAAAAGTTTCTTAACTAAGAGGAGTATCTATAACATCCCACTACCATAGAGTATATACCTGAACATCCAGAAGACATTCAAGTATATATCCTATGACAATGGTATGTTAAAGCAAACATAATCTCTTAAATGGCATCATAAAGAATATACAATACTTAAAAACCTAAACACTTCATTTCATTTATTGACAAAAGTTTACACTGTATTCATTGAAACAAATATTTATAATCTTTATAAAAAAGTTCTATATGGCAAGAAACTACAAATTACAAACTATAACTCCTTTGATGTTAACTAACATACCTTTGAGCCATATCTTAATCCAAAATATTCCTTTAGACAGATCTTAGGAGCTAGGTCTCCTGTCTCGTATCTGAAAAGACACGTTGTAATTTTTGATGAGTTTTGCAAACTCAATGAGTGAACCATCATTGATGATCATACCCATGACAAATACACAATATCACACATTTCATATACATTCTTTCAAAACATGAATAATCCAAACAATCACATTATCATGGCACATCTTTTTATTTTCACAATTTTAGAAAAAAATTCATAATCATATATATACAAATTGTTGGGCCCCGATTCGCATTAAGCATGTTTTAATTTGTGTTTGAGAATTAATTTGAAATTTCCTTTTAGTTGGAATAAATTGAGATTTATAGTGTTTAGAAGGATGAAAATTAAATGTGGGATTAGTTTAAATTAGAGTTAAATTAGTTTTTGGAAATTGAAAAGAATAAAATGGCTTAAGGGCAATTTAGGTAATTCACTTATGGTTTTAAAGTCTAAGGCTAAGATGGAAAGCTATTTTGGTCCATTTAAGTTCTTTTAAAAACACAAAGAAGAGGAAAATATAAGAGGGATCGTTTATGTAAGGAGAAGGAGTAAAGTTTGCAAGGAAAGGTATGGTTTTAACCAAAACTACGTAGTTTTAGGGAGGTAAGGCTTAGGTTTTTAAGTTAAAAAGACATGAGTTAGGGCTTTAGAAAGGGAATCACGAAAATTACATAGAGAAAGGGAGAGGGAGAGTTTCGGAGAAGAAGAAGAAGAAGAAGAAGAAGAAAGAGGCTAGGTCTTTAGGATTTTCTTGCTTAGTGAAGGGTAGTAGAGTGTTTAAGAAGGAGAAGAGAAAGAAAGGTTTAGGAGTTCATCAAAGTCAAGAGAGAGAGCAATTTTCGTGGGTCTCTCCTCAAGGTAAGAAAAATGTGAAATTCTTTGGATTTATGAGTGGGTTTTGATGCAAATGGCTTAGGTAAGGTTTGGGTAAAGTTAGATAGGTTTAATTCCATGTTTTTCTCTCCTAGGATTGTCAAATTTTGGGATATCTCATGTTAATTGGGTCCTTATTGCTTAATGAAGGTGAAGAGAGGTTATTAGAGCAAGAAGCAAGGTCAAGTGTTTAAATTCAAGGCTAAAAGAATAAGGTGGGTAATTTCTTAATAATTGAGTTAATGAACTTGTTAAAGTTGTATAATAAATGCTATTAAATGATATTGAATGCTTTTAAAGTGAATTATCAATGTTGCTTGTATTTCTTGAAATGGTTTGAATTTGTATAAGATGTAAAAATATGTGTATAATTGTTTGACAAGTGAAAAAAAAGAGATTTGAATATGTGATTTGAGCAATTGTGTGAAAGGTAGGTTGCAATGGCCATTGATGGCTAATATGTATGAAATGCATGAATGATGTGATATGCATGTTTCTATGGGTTTAGGGTGGTCCTTTATGTGATAGGTGCACCTATATAGGCTTCTCCCGCCTGCCCGCTAGTGGCCATGGAGTTCCTCACGGACTCGCTCATGTGTTCACGGCTACATATGACAGCTTTGCAGAAATGTGTAGTACGTCCTGTTGGACCCACCCAAACCAACTTATGTGTGACTATGTTATATGCTATCTAAGTTGTTCTTGTATGATATATTGTTTTGTAATTGCCTTTGATCATTTGATATTAATGAAGAATTGCTTTATGATAAAGATGCTTTAGTTCAATTGTTTGAGAATAAATTGCTAAAGGATTTTGGCATGTTTATTCTTAGTTATTAAGCTTTTACCCACGGAGCCGTCGAGCTCACCCCCCATTTTCTCCCTCCACAGGTCATGAGCGAGAAACTAAGACAACGCATCAGGAATGAGGCATTACTCCGATGCAATTTTGGTTTTTGAAATCATATGTTTGAAACCAAGGCTTTAGATAGCATTTTGGAACTAGCTATGTACTTTGTATTTTGTACCTTGAGATTTTGATATATTTGGGCTAAAATGCCCTCTAAAGCTTTGTAATAACTTTGAATTTCATGTAAATGCAAGATTGTTGAGTTTTAATTGTAATTTATGTAATTTACACATGTTTTATACACATGCATCATTGTATGGCTATAGTTGACAAAAAGAGTGGTATGAGTTTGTATTGATCTATATTTGGAATGGAATAGATGTCTAGGAGTGTGGTTGTTGCCTTTGAATTGTGTTTGGAGACACTTTTGGGATTGAATTATGTTGTATGAGGTTGGATATTAAGTTTTATGCAGCTGAAGGTGTGTGGATTGAAGATTGGTTAGTTGAAAATTCAAGGGAAGTGCTGTCAAATTTTCATAAAATTTGACAGAAACTTCACCTTAGTATTAGACCCTCTTAAGGCTTGAATTAAATCGGGAAGTCTTCGTGAAGATTGTATTAGAAGTTCAGAACTTTCTAAGGGTATATAATTTGCCACAATTGGACTTAGGGTTAAGAAGTTATGAGGTTGAGAATGCATTCAGTCACTGTTCATATAGCTATGTTACTGTTTCATTGGACCTTTAATGAGCAGTGCCCTTGAGTGAATTTTTACCTTGCTTAATGATGAAATTAACTTTTGCATCCTTCAAGAAAGTTGTAGAGCATCTTGTTATCTTTCCATTAAGGTATAATATGTAATTTTTAGGTTTTGGAGTAAGAAGTTATGACAAATGGAAGATAACAACTAAGGTCCATTTTGATGTTCCTATAACTTGTGAGTTTATGATAACTTCGATGACAAATGATTGAAATCCATGGTTTGGATGAACCAATTAAGTTGGAAATTGTGAAGTTGGTGAGTTGAACTTAGAGTTTGAAGTGTTATGAAGTGCTTAGGCTTTGGAATGAGTAAATTTGGGAAGTGTATAAATGGTTATGAAGTTAGGTTGAAGGTGAGAGGATTGGGAGAAGCATTGAAGTTTTGGGAAATCCCATGTCCGTTAAACGGACATGGATGTCCATTAAACGGACAGCCTCGGGTGCAAAAACACCCCTTAGCCTGCCCATGTCCGTTAAATGGACTTGCATGTCCGTTTAACAGACATTCTCGGATCATTTGGGCCACTTTCACCCGAACGTGTCTGTTAAACGGACATGGATGTCCGTTTAACTGACAGCTACGGGAAAGATGCTGAATGTCGAAAATGTTAGAGGCTAAATCGCATTTTGTGGTCTTCATGAAAGTTGTATATCTATATGTCTACATTCATATGGTCCATAAACGAACGAAATCCAATTTATAAATCGAAATTGATGGTGATCGCGCCAAAAGAGTTTCAAATTGATTTAGGGTGTGAACATGATCTATTATTTTGGGCATAAATCCCTCGTCCGACCTCCAATTGAGGTGAGACTTGAACCATTAGATTCCTAAGACATATATCTTTCTCTCCAAAACAATTGGTACCATTTGGAGTTAAATTGAAAAAGTTTACATTAAAATAAGTGAGAGGTCGGTTTGGAGATCATATTTGGAGTATGAACTCTGTTAGGATTTTTGAGCATAACTTGAGTTATACAACTCCGTTTGAGGTGATTCTTGTTTCAAAATAAACTCGAGGCATAAAGCTACAATTCATATGAATAAGTCAACTTATGATTTTGGTGTTTAAGTAGTGTGCGCTCGCCACGGATGTGGAGTTACAACTAAGAACCCTGCAAGGTTATAAGCACAAGGTTCATGATTTTGTGGATTTAATGTTGAAACAAGTTTTCCATCGTGGTGAGGAATCCCTCCCTCGTGGGTTACGCATCCAGATGTCACGTAGGACGTCGGACCCGTGTTCCACCGAGGTGGGGTTCCAACACAAATGTAGATGTATATGAGATTCTAGATTCGTTATTATTTTTTTTGACCGAGTGCCTTTTAAATATAGATACAGATACAGATACTGACCCATTGGGCTCAGTTAGAAACAGAAATTACGGAGCAAAGCTCTACGTGTAGAATTCTAAGCTTAAAGCTCTTTCAAACTGGCTACTCTAATCACAACACATTTATCTAAACATGCATTTTATGAAATGCATCAAATAAAATGCATCAAATAACAGAATATGCCATATCTAGCATTCACTTTTAATGCACAGAAAGAAGCTCATATTCATCGAACCTAAGTCCGACATTCAACTTTCATTGAGTATACAGATATCATTCACAATTTAGATGCAAACAAAACATTTTCAATACATTCCTAAATATCAAACTCCTTATCAAAGTCTGGAATTCATAAACAGAACACAAATAGCTCAATAATTGTAAGTTAAACAGAATAAATCAATCCTAGGAAGATCATCTAGGTTGACTCATAGTACGCTCCAATTTATGTTATCGCCTAAATGGTCTGGCAATGTCTGATTGGCATTTGATGTGAGCATCTAAAATCAAACAATTCACACATAATTCACATTACAAAGTCAATCAATCAAATACATATTCATTTGTGCACATATATTCATTTGTCATGCTCCATGCATGATCAATGACTGTCCAGGGTATGTCTCCCTCATCATAATTCATAATCATTCACATATTGGCACTTGGATATGTCTTGTTTGCATTTAGATTAAAACCTTAAGTAGACTTGATCATGCTCCATTGATTAACCATACATTTACTAACTCTTTCCTAGCATTACAAATATTTCACATAATTCACAATTCTTATTCATTCATTCTTAATGCATTATTAATATCTTTTGGAATACATTTGCATTCATATGAATATCTTCATTCATTTAACACCTCTTCATTCCAAACTTAGATGCATTATTATCCAACATTCTTTTCCTTGAAGTATAACATCAATTATTAATCAAAACTTATCACACATTTAACCAACTTTTCTAACATCAAATTATGTTCTTTTTTCAAACCTTAATCAAGTCCAAATGCATATAATTAAATACCTTAATCCTTAATTGATTCAAGAAACACACAAAAGAACATTTTCTTTACTTCCATAAAATTTCCACAATCATGTATAGCTTCCCACAATTGTGGCATGGGTTATCCAAAAGTTTCCATCTAATTCATTCATTAGTTTTCCAGATTTTCTTATGACAAGTTTCAAGTCAGTTTTGTATGGCCATTATAATATAGCAAATAGGGTATTTAGGCAATATATTCTAGTAAAAAAAGTTCCCATATGTCTTAAGTTTCCAATGACATCAATTTCTTATATTCTGCAGGTTATACACAAAATACTACCTACTATGCTCAAACTGCCACTACACTCAATACTCAACTTCAAGTCAAAATTTGAAACTTTTAAAGACAAAATTTGAATTTGATGTTTTCATGAAAATGGTATTCATATGTTTCTAATTTAATACAAATTAAAAATTATCCCATTTGGATATCTAAAGATCAATTCATGGCTAAAATACCGATGCATGTTCAATGAAAATACTACAACTGACATATTCCACCACTATCAATCATCAACACCATATGTAATTCATCCTAATTCATCATCATCAATTCTCTATCATAACATGCTATAAACACTAATCATTTACTTATATATTTAACTCCAATTATAACTCAAAAGATCAAGCCAATCTGGTACTCCAAGTAAGCAGAAACATTACACATTTAAGGTGGGATTAGATGACTTTCAACTATGATAAAACAACAACAATCAGCTGGTTCTTTAGCAATTTTGTGAAGGGTAAAACATGGATATTTGTATAGCAATTGGACAAAAGCATGAACATACATAGGGAGATGAACGAAGTAAGGGTTTCGATGGTGGGTGAGAAGAAAGAAGAAGAGAAATGAGTTGAACAAAACTTACCCTTGCATAAATGAGTTGAAGAAAACTAAGGTGTTAGGTGTCATGTAATTGAATAGCCATATGTCTTCTGGCATGTTCAGCACTTATCAAGCATAGGTGCTGCCAAATGTCTCCAACTAATTAGGTCACTTGTTTATTAAACAACTATGCCATTTGTCATCAACTTACCAACCCATTTGTCACACAATGATTGATTCATTTTTCAATTAATTACTAGTCCGTTTTTCACCAATTTAACTATGTCAAATGCCACTCAATTATAGGTTAAATCATCCAAATTTTTCATGTATCAATTTATCCTATCACTTGGCTTTTGTCCTAGTCCAAATGTGCATTTTAATCTATCAATTTTCCAATCCATAACATTTAATTCTAAATTTTCTAATTGAAATCCATTCATACTAAAATTTAAGATATATCAAAACATAACTCACATCATGATCACTTAACATTTTTCATAACCTGAAATAAGTCAATTGAGTGCATATGCTTAACTTGCACTGTGCACAAATATCAATTCGTGTATGAATGTTAATATTATGCATGTATATGCAATATTTGATCTAGGGTTAAACCCTAAGCATATTTCGAAAAAAATGGGATATTATAGAATCCTAGTGTAAAAGAGTCTAATGTTGCTTTGAGAAGGCCAAGTAAAACAAAAAGATATGTTCCTAGTATGTTAGAGTTAGAAATGGGTTTTGGATATGGTATTTGACAATGTTAAGTATTTTAAAAATGTAGTAGCTAGTTATACAACTATAATAGGCTTTGATTTGAGATTAAAAAAGAATTGAATCTTAAAAGGATAAGGAACGACTACTCTTGTGGTTGTACATTTTAATTATGTGCATTATTTAAAATAAATGATATGTGCCTAAAACTTAAAATATATAAGTCAAAGCATAAATGCAACCTAACAAATAAGCCCCATCTAGTGACTTGACATATATCATAAGGCAATTTAAGGAAAAGATCCTTGATAAACTAAGCATCAATAAAAGGATGGTTGAAGAATGTATGGAGAAAGTCAATTCGTCTATTAATTGAAACATGTGCAAAAATGGTATAAGGAAAGACTCAAAAATAAAGGCAAAGGAATAACATTATGAATATGCAAAGTTGAATGGTCATGTCACCAACTGAAAGGATAAAAATATGAGTTTCATGATTAAGCTACAACTCGAAAAGATTCAAGAGGGAAATAAACTAATGTTTAAAGGAATGTATGTATCTTTCTATACAGTGAAGGAAGGGTGGGAAAAGTTGAGACTAATCATTTGTATGGATGTGTGCTTCTTGAAGACTAAATATTAAGGACAATTACTTAGTGTAATAAAGATACAAATTATGGTATAGATTCATTGCATAGATAATCATAGAGTTAAGCATTCTAAAAATTGGAGTTAGTTTAATGAGCTATTGACAATTGATTTAGAGATAAGAGATGGTTTTGGTATTATAATGATCTCATATATGAAAAAGTATTTCGTTGCTTTATTATTATTGTTTTATTTTAATCAAGTCTTGATTTGTTTGTTTTAATCTTTTTAAGGGCTTATAAGAGCTAGATATAACATACTGCCCTTTACTATACATACGAAGTGTGCAAGGCATATATATCATAATTTAATTTCAAAATGGAAAGGACAAGGTCTTAAGTAAGTTTTCTAGAAGTGTTCATAGGAAACATTCCCAGAAGAATTTAATGAGAGGCTGATTAGATTGAATAAATTTTGAGATGTACAATAACAACATTGAATCCAGCCAATGGTCTTTGTTGAATTTGTTTATTATGGCATTTTCATATGCTTTGGGTGCTAAATTATTATTGTTCACTATATTACTGGTGTAATGACTTTGGCTTTGAGACAAATGGCTATATTTAGATTAATGTATTTATCAAGTTTTTGGATATATAATTTGGGATGTAAAGTGACAATATTGAATCAATTTATTACATCATTTTGCCACAAGCATAGATAACTTTGTGATATATTTGCTAGAAGATAACTTTGGTGAACTTGGTCAACAATAGACACATTTGTGAACTTGGTCAACAATAGCACACCTTTTGAGACTTGCTCAACTGCAGGACACAGACTCTATCGTACATAATCAACACGGTGAACTTGCTCAACAAATGGACACCTTTGTGATATATTTGTCTTGAGCATTTACACTCTAAGATTGATCTTATTGCTATGAGATGTGAGATATGCATCCTCTTTAGTATCCCATTCTCTTTGATTGTAACCATCATCTCATGCTCCATTTCATTTTTCAGCTTATGATCCATTACTTTTTTTTTAGAAGGGGAAGGGCTGGGAAAAACTAGGTCCGCAGAAAGATAATAGATTGACAGTCGCCTTCGAAGTGCAAACAAAACGCAAAGAGCGGAATCGACCAATAAGACCACATGGAAAACTGTGACGATCCAAACTTGACAAGAAAGAGCTTATGATCCATTTCATTAAGTATATATACTAAGAGCGACCGGATGGACGACCACGAAATAGATCCCTATCGTCCATTTAATCCAGCGGCTTATATTCTTTCTTTTTCTTTCTTTCTGTTTATTGAATTTTGTTTCTTTGCGGGATATACACGCAATCTTCTTCTGACCCAAATAAGCGCGATATGCACGCAATCTTCTGACCCAATCTTTTGATGCAATAGTTTGTCAGGCGGCCGCGCTTGTGACTACTT
Organism: Erythroxylum novogranatense; assembly: GCA_029891385.1. Classification (NCBI taxonomy): domain Eukaryota; kingdom Viridiplantae; phylum Streptophyta; class Magnoliopsida; order Malpighiales; family Erythroxylaceae; genus Erythroxylum; species Erythroxylum novogranatense. The sequence goes on from CM057233.1 coordinate 76,006,769, forward strand.
AAAGAGCAAATGGGATGGATGATCACGGAATAGATCCATGTTGTCTCCTTTCTCTGTCTTTGTTTTTCCTCTCTGCCCTTGCCTTCCTCTACTTTTTCCATTCCAGCTGTGGTTGTCGTAGCTGTTATTGGTGTCGAGAGAGTATCAGTGGTTTCGACGTGAACCTAGGACGTGAACCTAGCATAAGGTTGTTCACCAACTGGACGTCGGATGTTGTAGTCGCATCGTCTCGGTTTCCAGTTGTTCTTTACTTGTAAATCTTCTTTAAGCTTTTTTTGTTCTGGTGTGTACAGATGTTTTTCGAGTTTCGTTGTTGTTCTGTCAACTGTTGTTACTGTCCACTGTTGTTGTCGTTGCTGCGTGAACCTAGCATAAGGTTGTTGACCAACTGGACGTCGGATGTTGTAACCGCATCGCCTCCGCTTCCAGTTGTTCTTTACTTATAAATCTTACGTAGCTTTTTTTGTTTTGGTGTGTACAGATGTTTTCCGAGTTTCGTTGTTGTTGCCGTCGACTGTTGTTGCTGTCCACTGTTGTTATTGGCCTATCCGTAAAACAGATGGCTCGAATAAAGAAGACGTAGTCGAGACTTCGAAAAAGAGTGCCTCAAACAAAGAAGGCGTAGTGCGACTTGGATATGAGGAGATTTATCATAAATTGCAAAGTCATTACTTCACCACCAAATCCTCTTTCCTTGTACATATATTTTCTCATGTCGAAAGGAACTCCTCACAAAGCGAGGTTTCGGGATTATCACCAGAATCATCTACTTTAATCGAAAATGGATGCGTGCAACAAAGAAGGCGTAGTCGCGACTTGGATATGAGCGATTCATCGTCGGTCTCATCCATATAGCTACGAAGCCTACAGCTTTGTAAAGTTTTAGAAGACGTAGTGCAGATTTGAATAATATAGTAACTGCACATATCGCTTCATGCTATTTTTTAAGAATGTGACATATCGCTTTGTAAAGTTTTATGTCTTAGTTTCGCTTGCTCTAACTTTTTCTGCTTTATGTCTTACTTCAGTCTACTTTTCACTTTTCAATATCTGACTTTGATCGTTTCACTTCTATCGTCTCACTTATTAATTGGGAGGTGATTTGCTTCTTCTATCGTCTCGCTTCTTACTTCGGAGGTGATTTGCTTTGGTTTGCTTTCCATCGTCTGCTTTTCCTCACCTCTAACAGACGAAGTTGAAAAGACAGACGAAGAAGAGAAAAACAGACGGAGTTGAGAAAGTAGACGAAGTTAAAAAAAGATGGAGTTGAAAAAGTACACGAAGTTATACATATAGACGGAGTTGAAAAAGTAGACGAAGTTAAAAATATAAACGGAGTTGAAAAAGTAGACGAAGTTAACAATACAGACGGAGAATACAAAAGTCAGACGAAGAAGGCGTAGTGCAGACTTGGATATGAGCAGATTCATCGTCATTCTTTGTCCATATAGCTAGGAAGCCTATAGCTTTGTAAAGTTTTAGAAGACGTAGTGCAGATTTGAATAATATAGTAACTGCACATATCGCTTCGTGCTATTTTTCAAGAATGTGACATATCGCTTTGTAAAGTTTTATGTCTTAGTTTCGCTTGCTCTAACTTTTTGTGCTTTATGTCTTACTTCAGTCTGCTTTTCACTTTTCAATATCTGACTTTGATCGTTTCACTTCTATCGTCTCACTTCTATCGCCTCGCTTCTTAATTGAGAGGTGATTTGCTTCTTCTATCGCCTCGCTTAATTGGAGGTGATTTGCTTTGGTTTGCTTTCCATCGCTCGCTTTTCCTCACCTCTAATGATTTAAGTTGAAAAGATGACGAAGAAGAGAAAAACAGACGAAGTTGAGAAAGTAGACGAAGTTAAAAATAGATGAAGTTGAAAAAGTAGACGAAGTTATAAATATAGACGGAGTTGAAAAAGTAGACGAAGTTAAAAATATAAACGGAGTTGAAAAAGTAGACGAAGTTAACAATACAGACGGAGAATACAAAAGTCGACTAAGATATAAAGATGCATTTAAAAGCGCATTTATACTGAACAAAAAGACATTTAAGCACAAAAGGCATTTAATCGAAAAAGGCATGAAGTTCAATTTCCTTATGAGAGAAGTAACGAGCTTTGACGAACTACATCAAATTTGCTATAAAACATAATGGACACTGGAGTAGGAAACTCGAATGCTTAATAGAATTGATCCTGATATTAGGAATATAATGGAGTGACGCCGCACTTCAGGATTTCTGTACTTACATCTTCATCTAAATTGAACTTGAACAAGGCTACATCCCCTAACGAATAACCATGGCCATAAATCCACTTCTGCATTTAAATCTATCTCCTGTATTTTGGACACATCCAACCTTATGCTTTCCACGCTTCGCCCCTAAGAAATAACAATCAAATATTTCTTTTTAGTAAAAAAGAAAGTTAAAATGATTTTCAAAATTATATTATAATAATTGAAGGTATGTTTAAAATATCCTTATTTGAAAACCATAAGTTCAAAGTTTTGCAATATATATTGTTCTTAAGATAATATCAATACACAACTTAAAAATCTCATATAGAAAGTAAGTGACTAATTTTACCTTGTCCTCTGCAAGTACTTTAAAGACATCTTTTGGATCCCATAATCTACTATGTGTATTGGGATATCTAGATTCTTGACGTACAACTTCATTTCTAATGTGTTTTCATAAATGGACAGTTCGTTGAAACAGAGTATCAATGGGTGGACATCTTCGCTAAACCATTAAGTGAAGAACGGTTCAGGGAAATCAGAAGAAATCTCAACATGGTTAAATATATCATAAAATCAAAACCAAAGGCCAATATTTTTAGGACAATAAATTCATATTTACGTGAACTTGAAAAGCGTATTTAAATGTGACAAGTAGACGAAAGAAGAAAAACAGACGAAGTTGAAAAGCGAGCGAAAGCAAAAGCGGGCGGAAGCAAAAGCAAAAGACGAAACTTAACTAAATAATCGCTTGTTTCAAGGTTCAAGCAAGATTGAAGAAGCAGTTGAACACGAAGGTTATAAATAAGAGTCGAAGTCAACATATTATTTATGCGTTCGCATTCTCCGTCTGTTTTTCTACTTCGTCTGTTTCAATATCCATTGCATCTCTTCACAGAGATTCGAAGTCCACATGCCTTCCATACATCATAGCTCCCTCCATTGCTTCTGATTTGAACCTGATTCAGATACTCTGTTCTTCAATGGTAAGGTCGTTCGAAACGATTTTGAGAGAGAGAGAGATAAAACGTCTGAAGGTTGATGCTACTCGAACGGTTTCTGATTTGAGGTTATACAAAGTGTCTTGTCAGGCATGCTCTAGACTCGTTGGGATTCTCAAGACTGAAATTTTCCGTCGACAACTTTTCTTGTACCAGAAGTTACCAGTTGTAACTCACTGTTCTTAACGTCGTTAATCTTGATGCCCTTTTAACCTGATTGTGAGATATCAGACGGTTCATCATTTAACATCACCATGTTTAGATTTCGTCTGATTTCCTTGAATCCGACAAGCAATAAAGTATCTGGAATCCAACTTTATTTCTTTGATACCGATGAAGAACTACAACAAAGGGTCAGCAGTTCTTATAAACTTCGTGAAAGTACATTGAAGCTGATTATGACACCCATCATACTCATCTCAAACTCATCTTTCATCAAGCTTTCAAAATTGATGCACAACTTTTTTCTAGTAGCACCGAATATAATATCATCTAGGTAAATTTGTACTAAAATAAACTCATTCTTACAATTCTTCCTAAACAACGTCTTATCAACTTGACCTCTTCTGAAACCACTTTCTAAGAGAAATTTCTTCTTGAACGGTTATCCAGTTGAGTTCTGTAACAAACTCAAACTGATTCTTGAATGTGCTTCCGTCTGCTTTGTCAACTTCATCTGTGTTGTTAACTTCGTCTCTGTTGTTAACTTCGTCTGTATTGTCAACTTCGTATGTGTTGTTAACTTCGTCTGTCTTTGTATCTCTTCGCATACTTCGTCCGCTTTTCTGATTTCGTCTACTTTTCAACTTCGCTCATTTTTACGACTTCGCCTATTTTTCAACTTCGCTCATTTTTCAACTCCGTCGCTTTTTCGACTTCGTCTATTTTGCAACTTCGTCTGTTTTTCTGACTTCGTCTATTGTTCAACTCTGTCTGTTTTTCAACTTCGTCTATTTTTCTTAACTCCTCTTCTTATTCATCAAAATCATTTATGTTACGGAACGTCCATATTTTCAATGATATTAAATTAATGGATTGAAATTATTGCTTTATATATAAAAGGGATACTATTTTGTCTTGGTAAATTATAGAGGAAACGGTTTCTTGAATCTTTAAAGAAACGGTTAATCAGTTGAGTTCTGTAACTAACTTGAACTGACTCTTGCGTCTGCTTGTTGATTCTTCTTCTGCGTCTGTTATACGCATCTTCGTCTGTTTTACGATTTGCATCTGCGTCTGTTTTACTATTCGTGTCTGCGTCTGCTTTGTGTCTACGTCTGCTTTGCTTAGCGTCTATTTTGTGTCTGTATCTGCTTTGCTTACCGTCTGCGTCTGCTTTGTGTCTGCATCTGCTTTGCTTAGCGTCTGCTTTGTGCCTGCGTCTGCTTTGTGTCTGCGTCTGCTTGACTTCGTCTGTGTTCTTTTTTGTTTGTTCTTTTTGTTATTCATCAAAATCATATCTAACAAATTATATACAAAAGAAAACACATTTACAAAGTTTTGAAGAAAACAAAAACTTATCTTCAGAACTTCTTCTTTGACTTCTTCCTTTCTTCGTCTGCTTCAGTCCTGACAGATAATCTAGTGGAAAGTCTTCAACACCTTAGCAAAAAAATGACGTCAAGAATGCTATTATACTGGACAGATAATCTAGTGGAAAGTCTTCAACACCTTGGTTGTTTGTCCACTAGATTATCTGTCCAGTATAACATCATTGTTCATCGTAATATGGACTAACGATTCAGATTTTTCCACTTCAGCTTATTTTTGCTTCTTTGAACTTCCTCTTGTTCTTCTTTATTTAAAGCATTTCACTTGATGTCATTTCCAACTCGCATTAAATTTCAGTTACCAATTCCATAATCCTTCTTGCAGTATACGAATTGACTAATCCTTCTTCGAAGCCAAATCGTTTCTGTTTCACTTTATCATCTTGTAGTACTGCCCCTCATTTAATACAGTGGAACTCTTCAACTTTAATTTTTTATAAAGCGACTATATATCTTCCCTAAACTTTGAAACCTTTCTCCTCTTAACTTAGATCAAACAATTCCTACCCTCTTCTTTTGTCTTCTTCTTCTTTAACCTAAATACATCACATCCTTCATTGCAAGAAGATAACAACAATCAAACTTACGTCTTCTATTTCAACCAGCAAAGAACAACCTTTCAGTTCAGTAAGCTATGAAGTGAATCACACGTTAATACAATACTTAGAAAACGATATTAGAATGCAAGAGAAGGGAGGATTGAATTGTGTATTCCCCTTTTTTATGATTCTTTTGAAACTGTGTGTTAGAAGTTAAATTCTTTAAAGAATTTTTGTTAGATTCTGATTGATCAAAACTTTTGAATACTTTGTTTACGAACTAGGTAGTAATAAAACTTGAATCTAAAACAGAGATAGAGAGTGAGAGTGGTTGACACTTCATAAATTTGATGAATTTTATTGAATAATAGAAAATTAAATATGTAAGGCAAATTTTATAAAGAAGAATTAAATATATTATATTGAAAATATTAAAGGTATAATATGAAGACGTAAAATGTTTTGTTATTGATTAAGTTTGTTATTAATTTAGGGTTAGAAGAATATAAGGTAATAATAATTAATATGAAGGGTGAAAAAAAATTTATTGATTATATAGTTAAGGAGATTAACTCTTTATAATGAGTCGAAAAATATTAATTAATTGTTATTTAAGCATAACTAAAAAAGGATTAATTGTTTAATTTAATTGCTTATATTATTATATAATTTTAATGTATAAATCAAAATGAAAAATTAAAAAATGTGTAATTAAATTATTAAAGAAATTTACTAATTTGTGACCCTCTTCAGGTCTCTACATTACCCTCTGCAGTCTATCTGTACTGCTTTCTCTCAGAAAAGTATTTAAACGCTTGTTACAGTAAAATAGCTCTCGGCTAAATTTGCACTTAATTCTTTTACGATCACTTTTTCTCACGTTGTCTAACTTTGCAATCTTCAACTTCGACTTGTATTTATAGCCTTCGTCTCCAACTGCTTCTTGATTCTTGTTTCTTGAATCTTTAAAGAAACGGTTAATCAGTTGAGTTCTGTAACTAACTCGAACTGACTCTTGCGTCTGCTTCTTGATTCTTCTTCTGCGTCTGTTATAGGTGTCTTCGTCTGTTTTACTATTTGCATCTGCGTCTGCTTTGCTATTCGCGTCTGCGTCTGCTTTGTGTCTGCGTCTGCTTTGCTTAGCGTCTGTTTTGTGTCTGCGTCTGCCTTGCTTACCGTCTGCGTCTGCTTTGTGTCTACATCTGCTTTGCTTAGTGTTTGCTTTATGTCTGCGTCTGCTTTGTTTAGCGTCTGCGTCTGCTTTGTCTCTGCGTCTGCTTGACTTCGTCTGTGTTCTTTTTTGTTTATTCTTTTTGTTATTCATCAAAATCATATCTAAGTAAAGTCATTTGTACTTAACAATCTCCCCCTTTTTGATGATAACAAATTATATACAAAAAAAAAACAAAATTACAAAGTTTTGAAGAAAACAAAAACTTATCTTCAGAACTTCTTCTTTGACTTCTTCCTTTCTTCGCTGCCTTGATCCACACCTTCTTTTCGAACACCCTCTTCTTTTCTCGCTCATTCTCTTCTCCCTTGTTCATTCTCTTCTTTTCGCTCTTATTCTCCCCTATTTGTTATAATCAAAATGATTAACGATGGTGGCTCTTTAGCGCTTCTATCATCATCTTCTTGGATCATTAATCGTCTCCTTGATCTCATTGACTTCACCACGTGTCTCACCGAGTTCATCTGGTGGGTCAATCGACGAGGAGGCTTGATCAACATCTGCTGAGGGAGGAGTGAATGGGATTGAAGTAGTATAAGCATCTGAGGTCGAAATGTATTCTTCATTTATCTCGATCATTGGTGGACGAATAAACGTTTCAACTTCAGGAAGATCTAAGTCAAATGGAGCAGGCAGCATCAGCAACTGTCTTCCTTGCAGGGGTAATCCATCTACTTGAATAGACAGTGTATTAGACAGAGGTCTAATACGCAGAACTGTCTGAACAAGGAACTCAATAAATGTCTCTGTTATTACTCTTCCCCCCACTGGACAGTCTTCCTTCTTGTCAGTATAGCTGCAGCTCGCTTCATCTTTATTCTGTGTAGAAGCACATGCCTGATCAATTTTTCGCACTTCTTCTGCTATTTGATCTGCGCACAGATCATCACTAGCTTCTTCCTCAGGAAATAATTTTGACTTCCCCTTAGTCAAATCCAGAGGATATCTTGGCTGGATATCTGGTGCAATCCTTATTTTCGTGCTTTCAGTGATCGGAAAAATAGTACACGGTTTGCAAGGACGTTTTGAAGGGTATGGCTTAGTAGCAGCATCCTTCAAAGCATCGTAGAAGATCTTTTCATCTTCTTTTAGTAATTCTCATGTGTTACTATTAATCAACATAGGTCGTACCACAGCCACTATCTTCTTTACTGGTTGACTACAGATTGCAATAGCAGTTCTCCTTCTGGTAACAACTTCCACCATTCTGATCTTCAGCCTCTGTTTTCTCAAAAACCTATCATAGTTGTATACCATCAGACAAGATTCATGACTATGCGAGTCTGATTCCGCCATTGCCTCTGGTTGTGCTTCACTAGGATTCTCCTGAACTAGGCTTTGCTCCACTGGTTCCTCCTGTTGAGCAATGGGGGTTTCCTGAACTGTGCTCTGCTCAGTTTCTTTTTCTATTTGAGCAGCATCAACGTTTTCTTTCTCTCGACTAACTTCCCCAGCAGTTGACACGGTCTTCTTCCGATTAATCTTCTTAGTCTTTTCTTCTGCTTCAGTCAGTCTTGAAGATTTCTGCACTTGAGATTTCCTATCTCAGATTCTGATTTTCTTTTCATCTCAGTCTCTTTGGCTTTTCTGGCTGTATCCTCTTCCAGAATAGAGACTAAAGATCTTGTTGCTCTGGGTTCACGAGATTGAGAGGATTGTTCCCGACTCTGGTCTCTGGCATTCTTTTCTTCTTGTTGCGTTACAGTCCGAATCCTCGGTGTCTCTTTGCCTTCTTTGTAATTTCACTTAAAAGACTTTCTCCTTATCTTTTTGGCGCACCTTCTTCTGTCCTCCGGGATTGACTTGCTTCGATTCCAGGACTCGCCTGTTTTATTAGCGATCTTCCAATCATTCTTCTTAATTCATCCGCAGGCGATCTCGTACTCACTTGAGGTCGAGAACTTGAAGCAGGAGTCATCTTCAAAACACGCTCCCCCTCAGTCCTAGTTCTCCTTGAAGAGTCGGCTTCTTCTTTGATTACAGTCCTTAGACCCATTCGCCGTAATATGATTGAATCAATCTTACTCTTCACAGGTACAATCCTTCTATGTCCTTGATGTAGGAGGACTCCGGATTCCTTAAAAATCCTTGTAAGCAACATACCGTAAGGATAGCTATTTGTATCCTTCATCCCCTTAATCATGTAGTGAAAGATTAAGAAGGGTAAGTCGATGGGATTGCGATTTAGCAGGTAAAACAAGCATTGTTCATCCAACGTAGTCACCAAATGCCTTGAACCTGCTCTGGGTAAAATGCAATTAAACAGAATTGCATGGAGAATCCTCGCCTTCGGAACCAAACTAGAGGTCTTCCTCTCCCATGGATCATTGGCTCCATATAATTGTCTTCTGACATCTTCCTCTCTCATACCGACTTGGGACATCCATCCGGCCTTGGTAGAGAGGCTCTCACCAACTGACGGACAATCGGTCACCTTCTTTATTAACTCCTTAGTCACAACAACGGATATACCATCTACTGATGATACTACAGTGTTGTCTACTAGCTGAGCATTCTTCCAAAAATCGAAAACCTCATTTGTGTATACTGGTTCTCGTACCTCAAAGAAGTTCCTCCAACCAGCTCTTACAATCTCTGGTTCCACATCCATATCATCATTCCTCAATGACTCGAAATCCACATGTCTTCCGAATATCATGGCTGCCTCCATTGTTTCAGAACGAAAAACTGACTCTGGTAAGCTTTTTAGGGTTGGATGTTTGAAAGAATTGGGAAAGCAAAATGAACCGTCTAGAGATAAGAATAACCGTAATGATTTTGCTTTTAGGTTACTTGTAGAGATATAGTGCAGTGTGTTCTAGAGTCATTAAAATCCTCGAGATTATCAGACTTTCCCTCCACAACTTTCTTGTGAGAGAAGTTACCAGCTGTAGCTCACTGTTTCTGACGCCGTTAGTTTTGTCGTTACTTTAGCTCGAGTGTTCACTTCAAATCACGTTTTGCAAACTTTGAAATATGTTTAAAAGAGACATGACACTCATCATACTCATCTCAAACTTATCTTTCATCAAGCTTTCAAAATTGATGCACAATTTTTTTCTGGTAGCACAGAATATAATATCATCTAGGTAAATTTGTACTAAAATAAACTCATTCTTAAAATTCTTCCTAAACAACGTCTTATCAACTTGACCTCTTCTGAAACCACTCTCTAAGATTAAAGTACTAAGACGATCATACCAAGCTCTAGTACTAAGACGATCATACCAAGCTCTAGGAGCTTGCTTTAAACCATATAACGCTTTATGAAGTCTATAGACATGATCTCGATTCCTAACATCCTCAAAAGCAGGAGGTTGCTTAACATACACCTCTCCATATTTCTTTCCGCCAAGGCTTATTGTCCTTCGCCTCTCGTAGATGATTTACTTACATTTGCAAGTCAAAGGGTAATGTGGATCGATCATCCTTCTCCCGAGTTCTTCAAATGCAATTGTAGTAACATATCGTCTGCTTTTGGCTTCCGCTCGCTTTTCTACTTGCCTGCATTTTTTCTTTCTCCGTCTGCTTTTTCTACTTCCTACATTTTTTATTCTCCGTCTGCTTTTCTACTTAATTCTGCTTTTTCCTTATCCGTCTGCTTTTCTACTTAGTACATTTTCTTTCTCCGTCATCTTTCTTTCTCTATCTGCTTTTCTCTCGAGTATTTGTTCTTAATCAAAATCATAAATGTGAAGTCATTTTGACTTAACAGATGGTTCATCACCTTCTAATGTTATTGTTATTTGCAATATCATGATTATTTTCAACTTCATTCATATATTTATTCTCATTTGCAATATCGGTTCTAAATATTTTTATCATGATTATTAAATTCATTATTATTATTCAACTTCATTCATATATTCATATTTTTTATATAATCATAATAACGGTTCATTGCATATTTTTTATTAATATAAGTGAAAAATTTTATTATACCTAATAGGAATAATAGTATTTACATTACGATATTAAATAATACGAATCACTAATATATATATTTCTTGTGATAATCTAATGAAAAATCTTCAACACCTTGGCGAAAAAATGAGAAACACGAATCACTAATAGATATATTTCTTATGATATCTACATATATAATCATAATAACATTTCATCGCATATTTTTCTCTCTACACATGCTAACTATTTTTAACGTATCTCAAGGCAAATCGTTTCTGTTTCACTCTATCATCTTCCAGTACTGCCCCTCATTTAATACAATGCAAATCTTAAACTTTAATTTTTTATTACGCGAATTTTCTAACCCAATCTTCTGATGCAATATTTTATCTTGTGTCTTTGCGCGATATACACGCAATCTTCTGACCCAATCTTCTGATGCAATCTTTTGTCAGGCAGCGACGTCGCGCAATGCATGCCCTTGTGACTACTTATATCTTTTCATTCATTCATATTGTCATTCATGTTGTGTCGTTTCTCTCTATACACACAATCTCCTGACCCAATCTTCTGATGCAATATTTTGTCAGGCAACCACGCACGCAGCCCCACAATACATGCCCTTGTGACTGCTTATATAGTGTCTTCTTGCTCATTGCCTCACCTTCTCTTGTATCTTCTGTCTGACAGTGCTGGTGCTTGTCGTAGCTATTGTTCGTGTCGAAAGAGTATCACAACGGTTTCCTGTGTTAGTTGTAAATCTTCTTTTAGCATTTTTTTCATTTTAGTTGTCGTAGCTGTTGTTGCTGTCCAAACAGTATCAGTGTTCACCAACTCCAGGTCCAATTACTCTTAGTTTTCGCTTCCTGTTACGTTTGTTCCTCTGTTACTTGTAAATCTTCTTTAAGCTTTTTTTGTGCATGCATGACGTTTTTGGAGTTTATTTGTTGTTCTTTGTCGACTTTTGTTCTTTGTCGAAGAATATCAGTGTTCACCAACTCTTGGCGTACACCAGACTTAGATATAAGGAGATTTATCATGTTGCCGTCTTGAAAAAGGATGGCTCAAATAAAGAAGACGTAGTGGAGACTTAGATATGACGAGATTTATCATGTCTATCATTCTCCAAGTCGGTCGTCAGTGTCCTTGTGATCCAATAGGAAGATTCTACCAATCTTGATCTTTCTTGTAGTCATTCATAATGTGTTAATCGGTTTTGAGTGACACAAACTTGAGCATCTTCATTAAGAGCGCATAAATCTCAAAAGGATGCGAAATAAAGAATGCCCTCTGCAAAGCTTGGATATGAGGACATTTATCATGTTGTTTATCGTCAGTGTCAGTCCATATAGCAGCTACTTTTGATTCAATAGGAAGATTGTAAATACGTTCATCAAGATTGTACTTTGAAGAATTGTAATATTAGATAGCATAATATAGTAATCGCTTCGTCTCGGTTTCAAGTTAAATCGACATATCGCTTCGTGTTATTTAAGACGATAGAAGTAGAGACTTCAATCAAACAAGTTGTACCTTGTGTATTTCCCTTTTTTTAAAAAAAACCAACGAAAACGCTTAACTAAAACAAACTTGTTCTTTTCACAAGACCTACTGAAAATAAAAGTTATAAAATGTTTTTGCTCTCGTCCACTTTTGCATCCGTCTGCTTTTGGTTCCCTTTGCTTTTGCTTCCGTCTGCTTTTCAACTCCGTCTGTTTTTCTTCTTTCGTCTGCTTTTCACCTTCCGTCTATTCAACTTCCGTTTGTTTTCGCTTGGCCCGCTTTCAACTCCTCTCTGCTTCAACTCAAATGCTTTTGAAGTTTAAATCGCTTTTGATAGCTTCCTGTCTTTTCTGCGTCTTTTTCATCGTCTGCTTTGTTTCATCATTATTTCTACTTCAACAATCCAAAATCGTAGGATATCTGTACACAACCTCTGTAAGTACATTATAGACAAGGACACTTCAGAGTCTTACCCAAAAACTGATTAACACATTATGAATGACTACAAGAAAGATAAACATTGTTACAATCTTTCCATTAGTTGCAATCTTCGACTTCGACTTGTATTTATAGCCTTCGTCTCCAACTGCTTCTTGATTCTTGTTTCTTGAATCTTTAAAGAAACGGTTAATCAGTTGAGTTCTGTAACTAACTCCAACTGACTCTTGCGTCTGCTTCTTGATTCTTCTTCTGCGTCTGTTATACCCGTCTTCGTCTTTTTTACTATTTGCATCTACGTCTGCTTTACTATTCGCGTCTGCGTCTGCTTTGTGTCTGCGTTTGCTTTGTTGAAGATTTTTCATTAGATTATCTATCTAGTATAACAACTGCTTTTGCTTTCGTCTACTTTTGAACTTCCGTCCTTTTTTCTTCTTTCGTCTGCTTTTCAACGTCTTACTACTTCAACTTATTTTTGCTTCTTTCAGCTTTCTCTTGTTCTTCTTTATTTAAAGCAGTTCAGTTGATGTCATTTTCAACTCCGATTAAATTTCACTTACCAATTCCAAAATTATTCTTGGAGTATACGAATTGACTAATCCTTCTTCGAAAACATGTAACCCCCAAAATCTACAAAGCAGATATCGAGACGTCTTTTTGTTATATCGAATAATCTTCTAACTGCTATAATAATGTCAAATACTACCAATAACGTATTGCAAAAGTAAACAAACATAAGATCAAAACATAGATTGACGTTTCAATTGTTAGCTGAGCTATGTTTTTGCCTATCTCTAGGAAAATCATTTCGAGTACTGACCCTTATTTAATACCACGCAACTCTTCAAGTCATGGTCCCCTAACAACTCTATATTTAAACTTTATATCCTTTCTCCTCTAACTTCAGTCAAACAATTCATGCCCTCTTCTTTTGCCTTCTTCTTGTTTAACATAAATACATCTCATTCTCCATTCCAGAAAGATAGCAATATTCAAGGTTATTTTTTCTATTTCAACAAACAAAGAACAACCGTTCAAGTCAGTAACCGATTCTTTTCTTGATTACTTTTTTCATCCTAATTTTTTCAATTTATAATGTCAACAAAACCCTTTCTTTATCTTTACGCAACATTTTTTTTAGGTTCCTCTTTATTCATCTTTGCGTTTTGCCACTCCAACCTTCGTCTTATTCTTGCTTCTCAATAAAGTTGTGAAATAATTATCACATTTATACACTAATTTCGTTATTTTAATGCCAGATATGAATTCCAGCTATTTCGAGCGCAAAAGATATCTGAAAAATGTCATCAAGGAGACATATGATCGTCAAAATAAGCTAGATGAGTTACTTATCCAATACCATGCGCGGAATAAAAAGGCACATAATAGTTCGGATGACTTCGCCACGTCGAGATGTATGAAACTAATGAATGATAAAAATAATGAACGATCTCAAAGTAAAACTTCGATTAGGAAATTTTATAAGCGGATATTAAAAACTTATAGATTAACGTATCTTTATCTGCGAGATATCGATAGTAGGCGTATACTATTTTTATCTTATCTGAAAGAAAGTTATTTCATCTTAGTTCTTCTCTCAACCGATGATTATTTCATTACATTTTCATATTATTTTTTATTTAACTGTCATATTAAATTTTACCCTGCGTATAAATTTATTGGACACTTTTACTACGCATTTGCAAAGTATTACCCTGCTAGTTTTTCCTTATTAGTCTTTTCTTGCTATCACTGGTTTAAAAAAAAGAAAAGGATTAACCGACTTGTCGTCGCGAGTCGATATTTCAAAATCAAAATCACGGGAAAGGAAGAATAGGGGTCGATCAACGACGAAGAACATGGTGGCCATTTCACTCTATAGGGGTAACCTGCACAGAGTCCCCGATGTACCTCGTCGGTGGCTGATGCCAAACCCTAAAATAACTCTCAAAGATTTCAAATGTCTATTGAGCCGCCGTATCAGAGCACTCTCTCGCCTCCGACCCACCACTTCAACCCCTCTCCTCGATTCAGTCGCCACCGGTAATGAACCTAGATTAGTGGTCGCTGTTACTGAACAAGTTGATTCTAAAATTGAAGCTCCTGATGGCGAGTTAAATAATCTGGAAATATTTGACGGTGGCGATTGCTCGGTTAAACCAGAAAACGCTGGCAATTCGATACCTGGTGCGAAGCCTGAGGTTGATGTGAAAGGCGGGGATGCTGTTAACGGCGACGGAAATTTAGTGGTTTCTCAGCCTGAGATACCCGACTCGTCGCCTAACCCTAATCCGGAGGTAGCGAATTGTATATTTTTTAGTTGCTAACCGTTGGAAATCGTATGAATGAGGTTAAGATCTGTGTACTTTTTAGAAATGTGTGAACTTGGTTTATGAACCCTGTCTGCGTTCTGATTTTTTCCTGTTAATATGGTGTTGAATCGCATTCTCGTTTTCTATGAAACGTCAAACTGTGATTGGAATAAACCAGTCAATATAATGTGTCAATTTCAGCATTGAATGTTGATTAACCTTCATGCTTGAATTCGAACACATAGAGTTCAGGAAAGAGTACTCTGAAAATAACAGGTGCAACATAGAAAGTTGAATTTTTTCACCTTTTTTTTTAAATTAGTTGCATTCTGATCCTTAATTGGAGCATCGTCATTTTTTTCTTTTGAAAAATAAACCAACTATGAATTGGAGCATCGTTATTTTTAAACCCAATTTGGGTTGTCAACATTCTATTGTTGTTTGTTATGTGTAATCCATCCCATCAGATTATTGTCATCCCCTACTACTGACATTGTAGATAACTCTATGTTTATATGTTGATTGGGATAGCTCATGTTTTGCCAATTAGCAGCTTTATTATTCTTACGTGACAACAAACTTACATGTTCAAGTTTCAACATTTTAGACAGCAGACAAAGTTGATGAGCCGAGTGATAAAGAGAAAAGGAAAAAAGAAGTCAAGGAGAAGTTACATGTTTTGAACGAAAAAAAGCATAATCTAGTTCAAGTGCTGAAGCAGGTAAAACATCTTTACTACCTGCATTTGATAGAGTACATTAGATCTTTTAATTAGAAAGTGAACCAGGTCTTCCTGTTGTTTCTGGAGTTGCAATCTTTTTGTTATAGTTTTTGAGAATTTCTGGGAATTTGGAAGTTATTCTTGTTATTTGAAAGATCTTGAATGCAGAGGAGGAATTGAAGAGACGTCATAGTATGCAAGGAATGGTGAACCGTCCATCTGTTCCATTTCAATTAGATGTAACTAATGATTCTGGTTCAATCATAAGGCAAGTCACTCCTAGGATGGGCTCAGAAGCAAATTTAGGCGGTGATATAGAAGGAGGAGAAACAGAAGATATTTCAAATCCCAACGTCCATTCTCGTCATATTCATCGCATGAGCAGTACTTCCCCATCGTCAGAATCACCCCATAGGAGACCTCCCTACTTCCAACACAATGTGGTAATACTAATGCACTTCACAGTTTCAATCGATCCTTCTGATTTGCATCCTATCCTTTATCTTTTCATATGCTGAGCTGTGTGGATTTATTTAAACACTAAAAAATAAGGTGCTTGTAGACGGGGTGTTGTAGGCTGAGAATCTAGTTTGGATGGATATTCATAGATGTAATCTTGTTCAGATTTAAAGTCTAAAAAATATTGATTTACCTTCTCATTAGGCATGCTCTTGGTTTTTAATCCCAGCTTGCAAAGTCATGGAGGACATTACAAATTGATAATAATTGTCTGTAGTCCACCAATAGCCAGGACAGAATTTGGACTTCACTGGTGCTTCCCTTGGCAACTTGGTAGTTGGAGAAACAAGGTGTTGATTGTAGGATTAGAACACTGAGACTAGCATGTATGTTTGAGACTGACATACTTGTATGGAATAAAAGCCACATATACTGTTGTTTCTTTTCCATGACAAATAGAATTGCATTTAAGTTTGGCATCCGAGTTCAGCAGTAGCCTGATTATGTGTCCTTCAAGTCAATTGTGTGTTTCACCTATCGAAAACAGAAAAAAGGTCTCTTTTTTCCATTACTCTGCTTGCAAAAAGTGCTCATTCCTAGTGTGCCCCTGAACTGGATGCAAATGCATGATTTTGGTTAATGTTAATTCTCGAGAGCTTCGAATTGCTTCTATGGAAGTCAACAATCTCGTCTGGATGCAAGACAAAATGTTTATTTTCAGTTATCAATTGCAGGTTCCATATCCCTCCCGATCAAGTTTAGGAACAAATGGTAGTCCATCACGCTTTGCTCCCACAGGGCATCAGGGACATCCTGGAAACTTGCCTGCCGTATCTGTATCAGGTACAAGTTACATTGCGTCTTCCCCTTCCCCGGCTGCATCTGGTGGCACATCAGCATTTAGAGATGCTCGACAACCAAGTCCATGGAATTAGGGATGTGCGCTAACATGATATGGCTTCTAGCTCTTTCATGAAATTCGGATGTTCTTTGGAAGTACGGTCTTCTGATTGCTCAGTGGACGCATAAAACTCTCGTAGGCTCATTTTTATTCCATGGCTGCATACTGGCTGAAAGATAGGACTTTTAAAATTGCTCCCATCACGAGCTGGAGTCCCTCTGTTTTGCTGGTCCAATGGTTTTAAGAACCACTCAACGAATGTGGGTAGGATCTATTGTAAATAGAGATATCAATGATTACTAGTATTATGTGCGATGTTGCTCATGCCAACTTTGTAAGTTTTGAAACTTCTTCCAACTTTGTGGTTTAGTAATCAAATTTAGTATGAAAGGCCTTGCATAACATGGCAATGTAAAATAACTTTTGTGTATTAGCTAAATTTTTAGGTATGTATACTAATTTAATAATTATATGTTTTGAGTAAAATATTTCTATTATTGCCTTTTTAGTAATTTTTGAATCGATAAAACGAGAAACTAATACGATTTTACAATTTTAGGATATCTCTTTAAAACCTCAGCTGATCGTAGGAAAAAGTTTTATAGGATGCAAGTTTGTGTAAGTGTCAGCCTTTCTCAATCTTGGGTCCCAGTTTTAATTCTTTTTTTTTTTTCTCCCTGTTTTCATTCCACGTCTTTGCTGCCAATAGAAATGAGGTCAACCGTCAATCAGGTTCTAATCTCCTCCCTTCACGGCATATGTTAGAAAAAGACAACACCAGATCTAACCACACATGTCGCTAACACATCACACTTCACAAACAACCCCCTCAATCATTCCCTCCAACCCCATAGCCAGCAACCAAATAGAATGGGAATGGCACATCCTACTACTCACAGACTTACCTAAGCATCTCCGGTGCCGGAGCCGGAGCCAGATCTCATACTTCCATCGTCCATGGATCCCACTCACAAAAGACGCAACTCAATCCTCCCAACCACCAAAATCCTAGGGTCTATTTTGCCTTCTAAATCCTTGTCAAGCCAATTATCCAAACCAAACCCACGTCACAAAACCAGTACAAGTTCCCATAAACCCATCAAGAACCAAACCCCGTCAAGTGTGGGCACCTATTTGCAAGCCAAAGCCATGACTGTTTCGGCTGATTATGATAGTTCTAAATATTTGGTTGTCAAAGGAAAGCACCAGCAGCACAAACCAATTGATTCAAAGGTCGAGAAGGAGAGGAAAGTAACAACTGCAAAGGAAGGGTCTAAAGAGAAGGTCGAGAAATCAGCATCTAGAGAATTGGTGGAGAAGAAGAAACTCCGGCAATTTCTAGTCAATGAAATGCAAAGGAAGGAAAGTTTGGCCTCGGGGAAGAAGTGTAAGGAAGTGAGGGATCCATTTGAAGCGCTTGATATTAAGAGGATGTCAGTTTCTTTCGGTGGCGGCAGAAGGAGTTCCTTTGGTGGATTACATATAGAGTTGGCAGATGCTCTTGCAAATTGTGGTGCCAAAGTGGTTTCAGTTGACATGCCTCCATTTATGCAGATCCATGCTGTTGACTGTGCAAGGAGGACTCACGATAGTCTTGAGAAGTTCACCTCCAAGACCCTTGCGCTCACTCTCAAAAAGGTTCTATCCTTATCCAATGATCACGTTGAGATTATAGTTTATTAAATAAAGAAGATTCCTTTCATGGCTCTGCGAAGTGGTTTCTAAGTCCCTGATGATCGATAGGCTTGAAGGGTTGTGTTTTGTGAATTCTTATTTCCTTTCCTTTTTTGTAGGAATTTGATGCCATGTATGGTCCGGCATGGCACTGCATAGTTGGGACAAGTTTCGGGTCTTTTGTGACACATTCAGTTGGTGGATTTCTATATTTCTCAATGGATCAAAAGTTGTACATCCTCTTGTTTAAAACTACAGTACAAAGAGCTGATTGATTGATTGATTATAGTTGAAGGTACCTCTCAAATATGACAAAGTCTATTATACCTTGGCTTGCTTTATAAGTCTACCTTATGCTCCACTGATTCCAATATAGTTCGAATCTACCCTTTTTTCTTATGTTCTGAGTAGCTATCAGAATTTATGTAGCAAAATAGTGTGTCTATTTTGACACAAATAAATGAAAGTGGGCAAGTTAGGTCTTACAAGAAAAGCAAAGCCAACAAATAATTGGTTAATTGTGGCAATATCTAACTCCTTTTTTATCAGAATGAGTTGCTAAAGAGAGCGTAAATTTTTGTTACTTCTCTTTCCCACACATTTAACACTTTCAAATATTGAGTTCTTCCCTATATTTTTATCGCTTAGAGCCACCATCTAATGACTCTAATGTAGCTCGAATTTGCCCTTTCTCTATGCTACGAGCAACTACCAAAGTTACTCACACTAATTCACACCCCAAATCCTTATTCTAGTAGACGGTGGCTCTAAAAGATAAAAATATGAGGGAAAACTAAATGTTTAAGAGTGTGAAATGTGTGGGAGGGATAAGTGGCAAAAATTCATGCTCTCTTTAGCAACTTATGTCAATAAAAGAGAGTTAGATAGTCCCATAAATAACCAATTATTTGTTGGCTTTGCTTTTCTTGTAAAACCAAGCTTATTTGTCCACTTTGGTTTACTTTTGTCAATGTGAACATCCTATTTGCACACACTATTTGCACTATTTTGTTACATCTCTGACTTGTACACATTGGCAACACATGCTTTAGAAAGAGCAATACATGCCTGTTCACAGCAACAAATGCTTTGTTCATAGCAACACATGTTGTATTTTTCAATCTCAAATATTCATTCTCACTGTCATACAGGAAATGGAACATCCAACCATACGAGAAAGATATGAGTGAGGATCGTTACATTAAGTTACCATCAAACCAACGTAACATAACTGAAGATCTTATTATATCCCAAATCATTTCTAATCACTAGATTTTGCATCTATGATTCCTCTTTTCACAAAGAGCTATGCAAAATCTCACAATGTATTTGTACTTATGTTACTATCAGCCCCTTGGCATATGAAAGCACTTCACAACTAGCTGGATATGAAACCTTAGGTAGAAGGTTAGCTGGATCACGTGCATGACACAACTCCAAGGTCACTTAGCACATTAGATCAAGCATGTTGCGTGTTTTGGACAGTGTACAAGCGGACATAGTTAAGGCTAAGTTCTTAATAGACTAAGAACTTAATGGGTGCTAAAATGGATGGACCATGACTAATGGACTTCACATGAGTAAGCATTAGATCGGACTAGTGTGCTATGACTGGCTTTGGTTTGGATGACTTGTCATCAATAGATAGAGATCATGTGGATCTTGGATGATATAGTGGATAAGATCACGAAGGACAAACATTAGCACTAAAGGATAAAGACCACGCGGGAGGATCATCTGAAGATAGTGAAAATCTTCGTGGATAGGGATAGATCATGTGTAATCTTTTATCTTGTTAGTTGGGATGTGGATAAACCTTATCGAATAGAGTCCTATTTAGATGAGGATGTTATCTTATAAGATAATGATGTAATCTAATAGAATAAGATGTGATCATAGTTAGTAGAGTTCTGTTAGGATTCTAATTCGTTCCCTAAGCCTTGATACCTATATATAGCTCATTTGAGTCTTGCTCCTTACATAGAATTGAAAGAGCATTCCTTTGTATACTTTGAGGAAAGTAATAAAGGTTTAACATTATTGCTATATCTCTTCTTTGCTTTTATTGTTTCCATTATTATTGCTTTCATTGTTCTTTTCAGAGTGTGAGAGTTAAACACTGCGAGGGTCGTAAGGCGTTCAAGAACTAGATTGTTTGTTGACGATCACGTGGGAAAGGTTGAGTCTTGCTTAAACAGATAGTGTGATTGTCATGCAAAGGAGTAGGCGTGATTTGCGGATAAGTTCGATGCTTAATAAGACCTTTGTAACAGTTACCATATAGACAACTCAAGTCTATCGACAACTAATGTCTTTGTAACCACCTAGCAATGAGTCATAAATATCTTGTGTGATATCAAAATGATTTTTCCTTAGACACTTGTGTTAATCCATGAAGTCTTGGCTGCGTTCCTAGCCATACTCCATTAGACTGCATCATTCATGGCCTTTAGATAATATGCCAAAGTAGCAACACTAATTCTTAACTTCATGACACAGGTCAAAGTTCCAAGGGGTATAACGATAGACTAGATGTGCACAAGGCTAATACAGTGATAAAAAAAGGGACCTATTCATCACTCATTTACTTTATCGTCTCAAACACATGCAGTATTAAGTGTATGTTATGGTGGAACTAGGGTTTCTCATGCTCTAAATAACACCATACGAAACATAGTCCAGTCACTCCACAAAGTGACAGACTTGAGCCACCACAAACTCAAATTCGGCTTTATACAGGTTACATGGATACACTTTCTAAGTTCGACTGAATAATTTTCATCTTAGCACTCAGTTAAGTCGACATACAAAATCCTTAATCACACCTTAAGAACTAAGGAGATTGTCAATCATTCGGTGCCTTGCGATACTTTGTCTCATCCCACTCGCTATTATAGCACTAGGGTGATGTTCTCATGTGAGAGAGCAACATCAAGCCTAGTGACGAGTTTTAGATATGTGTCATTTTCAGTTAAACCTTAATTTACTATATAAATTCACACAAGATTAAAATGAAAAACATATTTCATTAATGTATAAGTAAATGAATAAATACATCAAATCCTCAACAAACCTAAACCCCTAATGTGCTTTTTAAAAGCATCTCTTCCAATGGGTTTAGTAAAAGGATTAGCTATCATCTCTCTCATAGAGACATGCTTTAGGACCACATGTACTTATGAAATGATATCACGGATGAAGTAGTAGCGAGTATCAATGTGCTTTGTCTTTCCATGATACTTCGAGTCCTTTATATGGGCAATTGCAACTGTGTTATCACAATAAATAACTGTGGCCTCATAAAGATGCCCAATAATGTTGAGACTCCTAAAAAATCTCCTAAACCATATAACCTTTTGCACCGTTGAGGAACATGCAACATAATCGGGTTCCATCATGGACAATGACACGCACTGTTGTTTCTTGCTACACTAAGAAATGGCTCCTCTTCCAAGAATGAAAGCATATCCTGATGTGCACTTTCGCTCGTCTCTATCAACAAATCCACCAGCATCACTATATCCAACCAATTTGAGGCTCCCACTTGATAGCACAAAGTCATATTAATGGTTTCTCTTAGATATCTAAGTATCTTTTTCACCACTGCCCAATGCATAAGTCCAGGACTACTTTGATATATACCAACCATCCCAACTGCAAAGCATATGTCTAGTCGAGCACACACTATAGCATACATTAGACTACTAACAACACTTGCATATGGCACCTTAGCTATTTGCTGTTATTCTTCCTCTATTTTAGGACATAAATCCATACTTGGGTGTAGCCCCTTCTCCATTAAAGTGTCAATAGGTTAATAGTTATGCCTATAGAAACGTTCCAA
The DNA here is from genome assembly GCA_029891385.1 of Erythroxylum novogranatense. NCBI lineage: Eukaryota > Viridiplantae > Streptophyta > Magnoliopsida > Malpighiales > Erythroxylaceae > Erythroxylum > Erythroxylum novogranatense. The sequence continues at coordinate 76,029,083 of CM057233.1, forward strand.
GACCTTATTAATATAGGTTTCTTGAGACAAACTCAGAAATATCTTAGAACGATCCTTCAAGATCTTAACCCTGAGAACATAATCTACTTCACCCATATCTTTAATCTCAAAAGTAGAGGACAACCACTTTTGAGTGGCAATGATCATCTTCATATCATTCCCAACTATTAAGTATCATATATAAAGAGAGTATAAGAAACACATTCTCTTGTCTCTTTATGTACACAATGGTCCTTTTCAACCATTATAAAGCATAATAATGTAATGGCTTCATGAAATCTAAGATATGATTGCCTAGATGATTGTTTCAGGCTATAAATGGAACGTCTCAAGCAACACCCAACGGGTTTATCCATATAAATCTTGTCATTTATTTCTCCATTGAGAAATGTTATTTTCACATTCATTTGGAACAAATTCAAATCTAAATGTGCAATAATAGTTTGGATAAGGCGAATAGACACATATCTCAACACAGGATAAAGTGTCTCGTCATAGTCCACACCTTCCTTTTGGGTCTAACCTTTCGCCACTAATCGAGCCTTATACTTTTCAATTGATCTATCTACCTTGCGCTTAACCTTTAAGACCTACTTTTGTTCAATGATTTGCACCCAACAAGTAGATTTACTAAGTTGACACATGTTCTTAGACATGGATTCCATTTCGTCTTCCATTACTGCAGAGCTTACTCGAAAATGGTGAGTTCATTGCTTCTTCTAAAAAAGAAGGCTTATCAGCATCAACAAAAATGCTCAACAAGGACCCACCTTCTATTTCAAAGCATCTATGTGGAACATTTTTACGTTGGCTCTTTCATAATTATGAAGACTGAGACTCAAGTTCTATGCTCCCATTAACCTCAATAGTCATTGGAATGAATTGTGAATCCAAATCCATTTGGGGCACTTCATCTTAATGTTTCTCTAACTCATAGAACTCAAGACTTTGTTTGATCTCACCAATACTAATCATCCGCCAAAAAATCCACATCTCAGGACTCAACCTTAGTAAACCCTCCATGATGTTCAATATACACACATAGCCCCTAGAATGCTCACAATATCTAATAAACACACATTTATTAGCTTTAGGGCCTAACTTTCCAAACTTATGAGAAGAATGGTGAACATAATTAGCAGATCCTCATGGCCTTAAACCTTTGAAATTAGGCTTATCTTCATTCCATAACTCATATGGAGTAGTCAAGACAAATTTAATAGGCACTCGATTAAGGATGTATGCTACAGTCACAAGGGCATCCCCCCAAAACTTAATTAGGTGGTTGGCTTAGTCAACATCTACCTAACCATGTCCAACAAAGTTTGATTCCTTCTCTCTACAACCCCATTTTGTTGTGGAGTTCCAGGAATCGTTAACTGTTGGCATATTTCTTTTTTCTCACAAAATTCTCTAAATTGACCAAAGAGATACTCTCGGCCTCTATCAATCTAAAGAGCCTTAATGCTCCTCTCTTTCTGATTCTCAACCTCAGCTACAAAGCGTTTGAAACAATACAAAGCTTTTGAGTGGTGAAACAACAGAAATACTAAACTATATCATGAGAAATCATCTATGAATCTAATAAAGTAAGATGTGTCATTATGCGCTCTCACATTCATAAGCCTACAAATATCAAAGTGGATCAACTCTAAAGGATGTAAATCTCTCTTAGCCTTACCAAAAGGCAGCTTCCCAACGAGACAAAGCTCACAAGTAGGAAGACTCACTTTGACTAGAGAGCCAAATAGCCCTTCTCTAGCCAATTTGGACATGTTATCTTGTTTAATATGTCCTAATCGAGCATGTCATTTAACAAACTCAGATTCAATATCATCAAAAGAAGAAGTAATGTGAGAAAAATATTTATGAGATTTAAATACATCTTCTAAATCCATCATAAATAAACTACTACAAAAGTGCCCATGACCATAAAGGGTATCATCAAGATTAATGGACAAACTATTCTTACTAACAAGGAAAGAAAAACCCAAGTCTACTAGTGCCGATATTGAAAGTAGATTACATCAAATAGTGAGTATATGAAGCATATCATGTAAGAGCAGTTTGTGTCCACTGTGTAAAGTAAGTTGGTAAGTTCCTACACCAAGGTAAGTTCCTACACCAAAGACCCTCTCCTGTGCTTCATGCCCCATTGTTATAAAATGTTTATCCGTTGGTAACAGATGCTAATCTAGAAATCCTACACGGCTATAGTTCATATGTGTTATCACTCTCGTATATACAATCTAATCATGGAGAGAATGAACAAAAAACACATGTGTGCAAATAAAGGCACGTACAAAAGAAGGTAAGTAAGGACAAACCTCACGGGGCTTAAGACACTCCTGAGCAAAGTGTCCCTTCTTTCTATAGTTGAATGATAAGAAGTATAATATTGTGTTTTTCCCTCTAATCCTTAATCTTTTATGTTTATTATTGGCATAAAGTACTCATTATGTTTATATTTTGATTTAGGTGTGTATATTTTAATTTAGGTGTGTTATGTCACAAATCTAGACAGTTTTGACACATTATTGTATTTGGGCCAGAACTTTCACATACAAACTTCTATTGGGATGATTCAAATGGTGTTGGAAAGCCTAAGAAGAGAGTTAGAATCTCATGTTTTAAGTTTTGAGTGATTCTAACTAGAAGAGATCAAAAATGCACCCAGAAAGTGAACGTTGTTGTACTTATCCAACGCAGATCTGCGAGATTACTACACAATAATCAAGGAGATAATTAAGAAAGCTTCCTAAGCCAACTTGGACATGAAATACTAGCTGAAAGGCCACTTCTCTCAGCCAAGAAGACTATTATTTGGATTATTATTATTTTCCTTAATTGGGCATTTTGTTGTGGAGAGAATATTTGGCATGTCTTTAGGAGATTTTCTAGGTTTCTATCTACTGGTTTTATTATGAGAAAGAGAAGGGGAAGACATCCAGAAAAAGAAAGACACACAACACACCCCTCTCTCTCCTCTCTTCACACCTTAGAGCTTCTTCTATGGCCCTGTGTGGCTAATCTCATTCTTGGATGAAGGAATTGAAACCTCGGAACATGAGTTCTATTTTTCTTTCATGCTTATTATATTCATTATTGTTCAAGATTGCTAGGAAGCCTACTAGTTAATTGTATTTGGTTACTGCTAATCATGTAGCAACTAGGATTTAGTAATTTCGTTGGTGTTGTTATTAAATCTTAGGAAGAATAATAGGCTAAGTCTCTCTTAATCGTTGGTGTTTAAAGGAACTTTGATTTATTGATCTTTCTATTACTTAATGTTGTTGTTAGATTGGATCTTTCGTGCTGGGCTTAGATCATCTAATAATTAGGGTTAATTGGTTCACTAGTGTTCTTTGTTAACCACATGTGAGGAAAGATAGGAAATACTTGTTTCCTCGACAAATACTCAAAGTGGAATTAATTATCATTGTTTCAAGGATCAGTCTTTAGTTCTAATGGCGGATATCTCCTTTGGCCAAGCTAGTTATTATTGATTGTCTTTAAACTTAATCTTGTTAGCTTTATTAACGTTTTATTTTATTCGCGACAAAAAAAACCCCCCATCAATCTTAATAGTAATTTACATACACTTTCTGTTGCCTTTCTCTGTAGATCAACCCTTATTCCCACTACTATAAGTTTAATTTCAAGGAGTAAGGTTTATTTTTGATAGCCCTCAACAAGCTTATCATTGAAGCACGTGAGTTTGAACTTATCCTTCTTACCCTCGTGCTTGCCTCTACGGCATTTAGCAACTTGCCCTTCTTAAGGCCCTTGTGTAACATCCCGTCACTGATGGGATGGGTACAGTTCATTTCATACGTATTTGGTATGTGCATGCATTATTGCATTATGTATAATTGGCAATGATTGTACTGGTATTCGTACGTACATACATGTATGACATATTTTCGGTTTGATTTGGATAACTTGGATTTGGAGATGATTAGGGCATGTGTGATAATTAGGTCATATTAGGCTCGAGAATTGAATTTGAGTTAGAAATGAAAGTTAGGAAATTGAATTATGAAATTGGAGTATACGATTATGAGTTTTCTATTTTTGTGGATTTATAAGAATTTTTCTGGAATTTTCGGAATGTTAGGTCTGGACCGGAAAATTGACTATTGACTGATTAATTGAGTTCCGGTTTCGTGATTAATTGGAAATTTGTATGAAATAATTGGAGTTATAATCTTAGGAATTATTATTCCTAGTTATTGAAATTCGGGAGAAATTAGAATTAGAAACTGACTCGAGGTGGTTCGGATCGGACTTGTGGCAATTAGATTTGCCAAACAAGCCTTAGTAATCTTTTATTATTTAAAGCCTAACCTTTGAATTTTTAACTTCCACGATTTTTTCTCCTTCTTGAAAGACCTTTAGCTCTTGATTTTCTTCTTCATCGTGGATCCTCCTTGGAGTTGCTGTTGATTCCGTCTTGTTATCTGCTTCCTCTTCTATCTTGGATCTATCTTCTGGCTTGGGGTTGAAAGAGATGAAAATGAGTTTTGTTTGGGTGATTGTCGTGGGTGTGTGAGTTGGAGTTTGGTGTGATCCTTGAAGATTTGAGGTTTTAATCAAGTAAGTTACTTCTTTCTTGCCTTATGTAGTTTGATTGGTTGATTTATAGAGTTATTTGGATGATTTAGCATGAATATTTAATGATTTGGCATTTAGGGTTTCCGATGGTTATTTTCGTTGATTTTAGGGTTGAAATTTTGGGAATAATGGTTGTTTGATGAAATAGAGCTAAGGATTAGTAGTATGATGTGTATGGAATTATTTGAGAGTGGTTTGAAAGGAGAAAATTCGGATTTTGAGTTATTATCAGTCGAAAATCTGAAAATTTCTGGGTTTTTTGGGCGTGTTTGCGATTGCCTGCCATGACGAAAAGAACACGCCGAAAGCAGGCAGCTATGCACGCTTCGACAAGCGCTGAGGCGCTTGAGCAGAGGAGAGCCCACGTCATGACGTCTTAATGCGTGTCGCCATGGCGAAAAAAATCGTTCGCGTGGCGAGTGTGCGAGTGACGCCACTACGAAGGCAAAGAGGAAGGAACTCGCCGCGACGAGGGAGCAGGCGCCGCGGCGAGGAGGGCCAATTTCTGAAAATGTTATTTTTGAGGTTTTGAATTTTGGGATTTAGGAATTTGATCATTCAATTGGATATGGATTGATTTCAATTTGGAGATTATGGATTCGGGAATTAGAATTGAGATTGGGGAAAATTCGGATTAATGTCGGAAATGTCATAACTCGTATAGTACGTACATTATTTGATACATATGCATCATTGAGCATTGTAATTGAGACAATTAGTAATGTTAGTTATGTTTTGATTGTTATAGAGGTGCCAGTGGATCGCCGATTGTCCGACGTAGGCGAAACTTCCCGGCAGTAGCTCGGAAGTTCTGAGGTGAGTAACATATTTGGTTTCTCAACCTATATGTGTTTAATTCTACACAATTATGCCATGTGGAGTTAAGGATGGATTGTATGTGTTTGTTTTGATTGATTTCGGACCACAGGTGTTCGAAATATTTGGACTGTGCTATAGAAGTGTTAATTGTGTATAAATTGTTCGTAATTGGTTTCAAATGGTGAGATTTATGCATATGAAGTTCTATCGTGATGCATGTATTGTAAATTGGACATGTGCATACATGCATATAAATATGATCAGATAAAGGCAGTTGTGACCGGTGCAGCCACCGTATTCAGAGCTTTAAGCTCAACGCACAGGGTTTCGTGCCCAACGATTTTCAGAGCTTTATGCTCAACGTATCAGGGCTTCAAGCCCAATATTTTCAGAGCCAATGGCTCAACGTATATGAGCTCAGGCGCACGGTCACAACAACGAAAGAAAATGAAAGAGTCACATTCGCATTGCATATATATATATGAATGTCTAAATGTGAATTGTATGAAAGGCGAACTGCCTGATAATTGTGAAATTTGAGTGTATGTGATTCTTGATTGTGCTAATATATGATTTAGTGTAATTGTTTGAATATGCATGAGTTGGGTGGACCATCGATGATGGTTTCTCACTGAGTTCGCAAACTCACCCAACATTGCATTTATTTTTCAGGACAGCGGTAGTTTGACTCCTATCTCCAGTCAGTGAGACTTTTCCTGCTGTGTGTGTGCCGGCGAGAGGAGCATGGCCCACAGGTCGGTCAGCTGGGGATCTTTTGGGATATTTTGGGGATGACCTAGTTAGGAGTTGTTACTGTTTATTTGGTTCTATATAGTTGTAATCGGATAGAATGGTGTACTTATGGTTTTAAAATTTAGTGAATTTGATATTACTGCTTTGTTATATTGATGCCATGAGGTTTATAGAATTGATCGTATCGTAGTGCACCCTCATCATAGGTTATGCATCAGTACGACCTACGGGCGTCCCGGTGTATACTCTACAGTAAGGGGGCGCTACACCTTGGTTCTTAGCTTTTTTCTTTTTATGATTAGGGCCATCAAACTTGCGCCCATTTTGTGCAACTAATGCAATGACACTGCGGTTTGCATATTTGCACTCTGCGTCAAGCTCCAAATGGTGGGAAATGTCATCAAAGGTCTTAATGATTATGAGTAAGGACCAACTTCACTTGTCCCCACGAGAACTCAAGAAGTGAACTAATGATAGCTAGCTGCTCATCTATGAGATCATAACTTGCTGCCTTCATTTCTCAAATCATGGACGACATCACCCTAAGATGTTCAATCATGCTATGCTAAGGTTCCATTATGTATTGATTGAGCAACATTAAGGCACGAAGCCTTATGGCTGTTGTCCCTCCATATTTTAGGCGTAATTGTTCCCACATCTCCATGGTAGTTTAGTAGTTCTCAAACTCCCCAATAAGGTCATCCTTCATGCAAGCTAACAAGGTGAAGCACATACACCTATCCTTTTTTGCCAAAGGGCATAAACCTCATAGTCACGACAATGCTGGGCCGAATTCCCAGTCTTGGATGGCTTCATATTGGTAGTTAAATGGTCAAGAAAGTTGTAACGCCATTTTGTTTGGTTTGTTTGGGTCTGTAAATATTCTTTCGATTTGTTTCTGAAATTATGAAATGTATTATATGTGTGTTACGTTTAGTTTTAAAAAATGCATGTGTGAAACGTTTTGATTTGTTTGTCCTGTCTTGGGTGGCATCCATTTATCCTCACAGGGGGTATTTAGGGTGTTACAAAACTCATGCTCATTGAGAAGGTACTAAACCTTCCTATGCTAGATGTTATAGTTTTTACCATCAAGTTTCTCTCCCTTGGTTATCTCAATAATCAAACTCTTGGTTTTCATCTCACTACATCATTGCACAGGTTTAAGTAAGGCACATATCTATTTTTGCTAAACATTATTAGGTCAAAAATTTTGCAAACTTGCCGATAATCATTACTTATAACATATGTGGTATTAAGCTCCTAATTATATTTAGCCCAATGATTAATTTTAATTTAATTATAGGTAACACATCCACTAAATATAGCATGAACCAATCATACATGCATTAGTAAGTCTCATTCTAAGACTCCATTGATATTTTGGTGCCTTATTTCCAAAATAAATCTATATGTTTAGAATTAGTGTGAAAATTCATCCCCTTAATAATTACAATCCAAATCCTATTACATCATTCGAATAACAAAATTATTAAATGGTGATGTTACATTTTCTTCCTAGTATATAGGAAATCATTTTGGAAAACATACATCACACAACATAGGCATTAATTCAAAATATCAATGCATATTCATTCCTTAAACTAAAAAGGATATTGAATGAAGATGGACCCACATACCACCTAGGTATGAGGCCTTTGGCTCTTGGGTTCATTTAATTTATGCTCATTGGCATTAATTAACAATTAGTCACATAGACAAATAATTAATCAATTTATTACTAACATAAATAATAAACATTTAACACATAAATGAAATAAATAATAAAATGCAACCCATAACATATATGAAATGCATAATAAATTTATGAATATAATACTCAATTATCAAGCATGAAAAATTAATAGCCCAAAAATTATTTCACTTATGTAATTAGGTAAAATGTCAAATTAGGCTAACAAATATCTCAAATGTTGAAAATTTTTAATAAATCACATAGGTGTAAAATGGTAATTTTAACCACAAATTAAAATATCACAGCAAAAGGACTCTCTGGCCAGGACGCATGTGAGACACGATTATGTGGCTATAGCATCTGTTGTGCCACACACCCACTAGGCGCCATCTTAGATAGCCATTCAGGTCTTATTCGACATGGTTCTAGACTCACCAGTACATGTGAATGACATTAGTGGGGTCAAATCAAAGATTTATGTCGTTGGTGAAGCGCATCTCCCACAGAGGGCTTGTGAAACCGCAGATGAACACATTTATACTAAACTCATATTATTCATAAATTTCAACCTTTCATGTCCACGATGTCCACGTCGGACTATCATTTCTCACTCATTTTAACTCTGATTTTGGCATATAATATACCGTTGGAAAGATAATGTGACAAGAAACATATCCATATACATATCTTATGCAGAATCATACTATAATAGGTCCAAAAATGGACCTAAACTTTCAAAAAATACATGCATGAATCGAAATTTCATCATGCAATATCTCACTTAATTCAAATCCTTCTTTACCAAAATTTTAGGCACAAATTTTTGACATCATAAGGAACACTTCCATGCCAAAATTTCAATCTAAAATGAAGTCATTGATGGTCATGTTATACATGCATGAACAAATTTCAGCATATATGGAATATTATTCTCATTTGGCATAATTTTAAGGACGAAAGCAAGTTATACATGCTCTGATACTAATGAGAGAAGGTGTGGCGAGACCTTACCTTTGAAATATAACAAGTCTCTTGAAACTTATGCTTGCTTTACAAGTCTACCTTATGCTCCAATGGCTCCAATGTAGTTCAAATTTGTCATTTCTCTATGTTATGAGCAGCTACTAGAGTTACTCACACTAATTCACGCTCCAAATTTCAATGTTTGAGAGATTGAAATGTGTGAGAGAGAAGTGGCAAAAATTCATGCTCTCCTCAACAACTTATGTTGATAAAAAGAGAGTTAGATACTGTCATAAGTAACCAATTATTTCTTAACTTTTTTTTTCTTGTAAGACCAAGTTTATTTGTCTACTTTGATTTACTTGTGTCAATGTGAACATACTATTTGCACTATTTTGCTACAATTGTGAATAACTTGGAAGCTAAAGCATTTCTAGCATAGATAGTTACGGGAAACTAAAAGGTTGAAAGACTTTGAAATTGTACATTTGGTTAGGAAAGGAGCACACAAATTAGAGATGCTATTTAAATTCGGGATCAAGCGGTGCATAGATCAAGATTTAAAAAAAACCTACTAGTATAATTTAAGTAAATATGTTATGGAATGTCATTTTGTATTAATGTTTTTATAAATATGTAATTATATGAAATGATGTAAAATATTAAAATACTTTTTCATATTAATATTCAAATGATATTCACAATTTTGTTAAAAATACCTATTTATCTTTTTATCATATTCAGTTTGCCTTGATTTTCTTTGCATTCTAGATTGGGGATGCTACGATATAAGCCACTGTCATTGCAGAAGAGCATTGGCCAATTTCACATTCGTACTGTAAGTCCGCCAATGCTTTTAATGTTTGATGGGTCAAACGGTTGCATTCAACCAACTTGAAAAAAGGTCATATCTTTCCCATCCCACTTCTTTTCTACAGAATTTATGATGGCTCGTCAAAAGGGCTATTTATAATCTCTTTTATCAGTTTATGAGAATTTGAGGTTGCCCATTCGATTATTTGCCCACTGTGTTTGTTGCTGTCCACCAAATGAGCGGTGGGGGTTTGTGTGACGGCTCGACACTCGAGAGCGGTCATACATACTTGCAATAGTTTTTATTTTTTAATTATAGATATATAGACTACTTTTTAACATGCATTTGATTAATCTTTGGATTTTCATATTAGCATATATTGGTCTACGGGAATACGCTAAGAATTAGTGATTAATTCATTGAACTGATCAACCATTAAAATTTTGAATTGTCTAATTTTTATTTTTTAATTTGTTTTATTTTAATAACTATTATTATTAAAAATTGATTAATTTTATAAATTAATAAGTTCTTATAAACTAAAACAAATAAATTAATTTTATTTAATAATCTCTTTTAATTAAACTTCAAAATATTTGATATATAAAGTTAATCTCTTTCAATCATATTTTAAATTATTTATTTTTTCAATTTTAGTCAATTTTAAGACAGTCTAATATGACTAATCATTTTAGACCTTCAATATCTTATTTTATTAGTTTAACTTTCAGTCTAATTTTAAAATATTATTCAAAATAAGTCATTTGAAAACTAGTTTAATTCACAATCGAATAACTCATTTAAAGAATAGTAATTTATAATCAAATAATCGATTCCATAAAAATAACGTGTGGGGAATCTAACTTATCTTTACATTTATCTAATAATCCCTTTAAAGATTGAGATGAATTAAAATTAATATTTTAAAAATCGACTGAACCGGACGATTCAACCACAATAAATAAATAATCGACCAATTAATAGTCCTTGCAAGTAAAAACCAATCAATTAACTAATAGATCGACCAATTAAGACATAAACTGGATGGCATTTTTTTGGCAAATCACATAAAAGAGCCCCTGTGATATACTTGATTATTCATCTTAGCCTCTGTGTTTTTGATTCGTTAACTTTAGCCCATGTGTTTTGTATTCTCATTCAAGACACCCAATTGAGTGTTTTCGGACAAATTTGACCTTGAAATACAGATTTTTTGGCAAAACCGTAAACTGTTAACGAAAATACATAATACAACTTAGATCCCTGCATGTGGGCCCACTCAGATGTTTAAAAAAGAATAGAACCCTACTTTAACATCTGATGAAATAGAGAGAGCAAATAAAATATCCAGATTCACTTTTTTTTATGGCCAAAAACCCTAAACTGACGTTGAACTTACAAGATTTACCTTTTTGAGTGGGGGAAATAAACATTGGAGTGGGGGGAAAGATCAGATTGTGCCTTCGTGGTGACAATGATTTTGAACTTTGAACTTTCAATCTCGTCAGCACTATTGGATTAAAAAAGGTAAACTTCACTCATCTTCAAGATTTACCTTTTCGAAATGGAAACAAACATTGGAGTCTGACTCATTCTCTATGGGTATTCCACATCTTGGTTGTTTTCTTTATAGATTTTCGAAATCATTGTCTAACAATGCATTGTTTACGTAATGAGTCGAAATCATTGTCTAGTTTTTGCCGAAATCATTGTCTAATAACGCATTGTTTACGTAATGAGTCGAAATCATTGTCTAGTGTTTGCCGAAATCATTGTCCACATGTGGTCAGGAAGCAAATCATTGTCGAAATCATTGTCTAATAAGCTTTATATCCCATGTGTTCCCACATCATGTCTAGTTTTTGCCAACATGTGGACCCAAAGTCTTGAAATAGCTTCCTGTAAGTAGGAGATATGCCTTTGTTTATGTAGTTTAATTGGCATGTGGTCCCAAAAATAATGCATTTTCTGTTAAATATTAATGTGTTCCCACATCATGTCTAGTTTTTGCCAATATGTGGACCCAAAGCAAGAAATTGCTTCCTGTAAGTAGGAGAGATGCCTTTGTTTATGTAGTTTAATTGGCATGTGGTCCCAAAAATAATGCATTGCTTACGTAAATATTAATGTGTATTTGTAGGATGAATCAAAAGGCACAATATATACTGGAGATACATTATGGTGATACGTATGAGATCAAAGGCAGATGCAAGAAGTATATCGGTGGTGACACATGTTACATGGAGCTAAACAATCTAGACATGTTGGGTTACTACAGGTTCATGAGGGAAGCAAAGAAGTTTGGCTTTACAAATGTTGCAGGAATGCATTATCGCATCCCAAAAAAGCCTTCTTGATGGTCAAAGATTGTTATGGGACAATGACAGCTTCTGGACATGTGTAGGCTATTAAGGAAGTACAAGTCTTGTGTCTGTTTATGTGGAGCACATAGTGCATTCCCATGAAGTTATTGAACAGTTGGATGGACCTGAGACTAATGAGGCAGAAGACATTGATACTAGAGGTAGTGTTGGGCAAGTTGCGACTTCCACTACTAATGCTAGAGCAATGGATGCATGTTTAGGAATTAGAAATGTGGAAAGTGGTGGTGTGGAAGGTGGTGGCCATGGAGCTGGTGAAGAAAGCGATGGTGATATAGATGAACATGCTTGGTATGATGATGAAGAGGATTTGGTGGATGTGACAGTGCAATGTGAAGAAGAAGATGATGATGAATCCCAAGTAGCTAGGAGTAATGTAAGGGAGTATGTTAGAATAAGAGATGAGGATGGGAGTGATGCTGATAAGGAAATGAAGAAGATGAAGATGATGGAGAGCTTATTAAAGCCTTAGGATTTTAGAAACTCTTTCTAAACCCACGATGATCACCATCTTTCTCCACTTTTAGCCATGTGTCTTTGAACTCTTTAAAGACACATTAATAGCTAATGGTCATCAAGCATCCACGTTAGCCTGAATTAATATATATATATGTTGAAACGTGGAAGAAGAGGAAGTTTGTCTGATAGTTATTCACAGTTTGTGTTAAACTATCGAATGAACCAAATATCCACGACAATCCCTGAGTTGATCAATCTGCTCAAGACAGCAAAGCAAGCTATCAATTGTTAGAGTAGTGCCCTGAAGGCAATCGCCTTTAGTGCATTTTGTACAAAGTTGTGTACATACTTTATGAATAAATAAAGAAAGGCATTTTTCATTACTTTGCTGTTCATTATTTATGAATGGATATTGATCTATAAGCAAATTAATGAAGTCCATGATATATGACATAGCATGAAGGAAATTATGATGTGATCATACTACTGAGATTCCTATCATGTGCAATTATGTCAGTATCTAAATTATCCCTAGTCATAGGATTACTGAGACTGGACATCAGTAATCCGGAGAGACTAGCACATCTCAAGCTCCTTGATTTGATCAAGCAGTTGATCTCAGAAATTGTAAATATGAGATATTTAGGGTTGAGATGTGGATGCTTACTAGAGGTAGTAAGTACATTGGATGACCTGCTATGAGATCATCACATGGATGTCCTATTCTAATGTCAGTGATAATCTCATCATAGCAATGGTGCAAGTATCCTTAGACTTGAAGTGCTCAAGGATATCTTGATACTTGATTACGTGCTTTGACTCCATTCCTTGTTGCCTTCTGAGGTCGCTCATAGGGTGGTGATTGGAGTGCAGCTTGAGGTATTCAAGGTAATTGAGTAGCCTACAGATTCACCACTTCGTGATAGCGAAGATGATACCCATGGCCTCTTGTCGGGGTCATTACTTGGAAGTCTCGGCGGAGCATATATGTCATGAAGAATGTCTTCATTGACATATAAAGTAATGAGTCCCAGGACAAGAACTGAAATCACTTGGACTAGATTTGACGTAGTCAATCTAGTAAGAGTTGACACATTGCCCATACTCATAACCAAGTGGGGTATAGCATGGTGAAAGGACGAATTGCAGGCTAATTGTCTATGGAAAGGTTCGTGATATGGTTCATGATGAATACATGTTCATTCGTCAAACCAATTACTTTTCGGTCAATTGGGGGTCATGATGTGTTGCTAGATATCGCTCATGACTTGCTTAGATTAAGTGTTAATCTAAGTGGCCAACATAACCGGGAACCTTATGGGTCACACGCATAAGAGTGTCTCGGAGAATTCGTAAAATAGTTTTAGACGGAGTTCCAATATATGGAGAGCAATCGGATTAAATGGATCCCGATGAGATCAAGATATGTCCCGATGAGATCGCGACATCGATATTGCTTAAAAAACATTTCCGGAAGTTTTTCCAATACCGGGACCCGGTAGGCCGGTAGGACCGACCCCAGTATGACTGGACCACTTCAGCATTTATTTATATATATATAATTAATTAATTAAAGAATTAATATATATATATATATATATATATATATATATATATAGTGTTAACGTGGAATGAAGGAGGAAGATGGAAGAAGCTTCCATTACTTTGCTTAGTCGTTAATGTAATTAATGACTAAAGACAAAAACAAGAATGAAAGAAGTGATGATCGTTGGTTTAGCAATGATAGATAGGTTTTGGAATAAAACCTAAGGGTTTTGCAAGAGAGTGATCGTGGGTTGATGGAAAAAGAAGAAAAAGTGTTTTTCAAAGGCTCTTTCACTCTTCTCCAACGATCTCTTCATTCTCTCCAAGCTTCTACAAGCTTCATCCTCCTTCCTTCTTCATCGTTGATTCAAGCTCTCCAAGGACAAAGGTAGGAGCTAGCACTCTTTACTTTGTTCTAACTATTTTCGGGTCAAAGGGTTTGTTTCTGGTTAGGTTTTCCGATCTCTGCGTGGATACCGTTAGAGACGGTCTCCTTTGGCCGTTATGGTTTGAGTTTGTTGTATAGACACATGGATCCTGGCTTTCGGGAAGCTCCCGGAACAAAAAAAAAATTTTTCCGCACCGTGGGCATGTGATGCTCACACCGGGATTTTTCTACAGTGGTATCAGAGACACTTGTGTCGTATATAACGAAGAAACCATGACTAGGTCGGAGTTCCTTATTGCTTGTGACGATGATGCATGTTAATTGAGTGAATTTCGAATTCAGTATAGAAATATAGTTTTCAAAATTTTCTTGCCCAGATATGTTCACAAGATGTTGTTGCATATGTCTGTGGAAGCTCGGGATTTATCAATGTGATTTGATATGGTTTTGCTAATTTATTCCCTAATGTTTTGGTTGCTGTCTTTGTGCACATTCCTTGAACAGGCATGCTTATAAATTCAAGAATAAATTGTAGAAATTGTTTTTTCGGATTTTCTTTTACCAAAATGTCTCTAAGATGTTTATTAATGTCTATGAGAAAGGAAAAATGTTTTCGAGGTGATTTACTATTTATTTGAGAATTTATTGTATGCTGCTGGGAATAACTGTGTTGAGGAACACAGATTCTACATTGGCTTTGTTTCTGAGGTTGGATGAGTTTTTGTTTGAAATAAATTCTGAAAAACTTCATGAAGCATTTTGGGAACATTTTGTAACCTCTGTAATTTTCTCAGAATTTATTGAAATTTTTTCAATGAGTTTTTCAAGCAAAAGGCAAAGCTTGGCAGTTTTGAGAAAGTTGCTGGAGCTGTTTTGTTTGAAATAAGAAATTGTGTAGATTTCAGTTCCAATGCCTTGGATCATTTTTAATGTTATTAAAAATGTTTTAAATTGATGATGTATGCTTTCCAAATTGAATTTCTTGAAATTGGGTTTCCAAATATTTTTCGGATGTCAAATGTGTCACATTAGCGTCTCGTTAGTATATTCCCTTATCTTGATTGTTTTGGCCGTCACAAATTTTGTGACCAGTGCCGAAGTAGTCTTGATAAAGTGTAGACTACCTAGAGATACTTAGGGTGATAGTTTGATATTCGCAAAATTATTTGGAAATCTAAATGAATAAGAGTGTATTCATCGATTTCAAGTTTTTCATGTATAGTTTGACTATATATGGTAAGCAACAATGAAAGTGTTTCATTGGTACATCAAGGTAAAGTGTATTAGACTTGGTGTTGTGAATTTAAACTGCACGGATTGAGAAATTATCCGATTAGATAGCAATTCCACACGGATAAGTCGACTTACATATGCACAAGTCGACTTGTCCGTGCACTGTAGACGCATAAGTCGACTTGCACAATGGTACAAGTCGACTTGTTCGTCACAGTTGCATAAGTCGAATTACACTTGCATAAGTCGACTTATACAGAGGCATAAGTCGACTTATACATACACAAGTCGACTTACAACATGCATAGGTGGAATGATGGATGATTTTAGGTATAGATTCAATGTGATTGATGAATGGCCCTAAATCATTCCATATAGTCATGGTGACTATAATCCTATAGCTTGGAGAAGAAGAAGATGAGACCTGAAAACCCTCACACTTAATATGAAAACTCACGTCTTCCATTAATATGGGGAGAACCAGAGTTCTTATAGAGTTGGGTTGTTGGGTAAACCCAAGCTCACTCTATACGAATATGTTCGAACCATGAAAATAAGATTTTCGGATTAATGGGTCGGTTTTCACTAGAAGCGTTGATTTGTTGAGTAAGCTCAAGGTCAACGTGGACAGAGGCGAAATTGGGTAGTGTACATCAGATGTACACACATCAAGAGTTGATAACCCAATGAGTGTGCATACATCAAGAGTTGATAGCACTAGTTGATAGTTGCATCTATGAATCAATTGGTATGACCGATACCTACCGATAGATCTAAGGTGGCTTGTTGGGTAAACCCAAGGTCATTTTAGTAATGTCGGATATCTAAGATGCAATTGGTATGACTGATACCTACCGATTGACCTAAGATGGCTTGTTAAGTAAACCCAAGGTCATTGTTAGTAATATAGGATATCGACCCACTAGGACATTTTGTCATAATGTTTTTTGGATTCGTACTGAGGGTTATGGATTCTTTGAAACTAGTGGGAGCCATATGCATGACATGCAAGTCCTTATGATCATGCATTTAATTCTATTCTAACATTCTTTCTCTCTCTCCCTTTAGGTTATTGAAGATGACTTCCAGTGTGAACTTGCGCTCGCTTATAGACTCAAAAAAATTAACTGGACCAAATTTTCTAGATTGGCTGAGAAATCTGAGAATTGTTCTCAGGTCAAAGGAACTGGGATATATCTTAGATGTTCCACTTCCTGATCCACCTGCTGCTGATGCTTCTGATGAAGATCAAAAAGCATATCATAAGCAATCTATCAAGAAGGATAGTAAGCAAGTGCTTATGGTGGACTCTTCTTCTGGTTCAAAGAAAAAGAATCTAAAGAAGAAAAGGTCTAAGAAACCAAAAGGAAATGCAGCCAAGAAGAAAACCAAAGAGACTGCACCAAAAGGAACTTGCTTCCATTGTGGCAAGATTATCCACTGGAAGAGAAATTGTAAAGTCTATCTGGTTGAATTGAAGCAGAAAAAGGCATCAGATGCCTCAGCTCCTTCAGGTACATTTGTCATTGAGGTTAATACTGTTTCTGATCATAACATATGGGTATTAGATACCGATTGTGGCTCACACATATGCAATGATATGCAGGGCCTCAGGGACGATGAGAGCGACTCATGAAGGAGAGCTAGACTGCGTGTGGGAAATGGAGCAAGAGTTCTTTGCATTAGCCGTAGGCACCTACTTTTGTCACTCCCAGTGGGCTTGTAATTAAATTGGATGATTGTTATTTTGTACCTGTGTTAACAAAGAACATATTGTCTGCTTCTTGTTTAAATAGATTTGGTTTTCATTTGACTTTTAGTAACAATGGTTGTGCTATTAGTTTGAATGGAATGCTTTATGGTATCGGTACATTATGCAATGGAATTTACATATTAGATATGTCACATCCAATTATGAATGTCAATGACACGAAAAGACATAAGCGAGATAATTTAAAATCAACTTACTTACGGCATTATCGCTTGGTCATATAAATGAGAGACGATAGCTAAGCTCCATAAGAGTGGTAGTTTAGGGTCATTTGATTATGAATCATATGACACATGCGAATCTTGTTTATTAGGCAAGATGACTAAATTACCCTTTAAGGAAAAAGGTGAACGAGCGACTGGAGTATTAGACCTAATACATTCAGATGTATGTGGTCCGATGTCCATCCATGCCAGAAGTGGTTGTCTTTACTTCATTACCTTTATCGATGATTATTCTCGATATGGGTACCAGATCGATGAGATACAAATCAAGCATTTGAAAAGTTCAAACAATTCAGAAATGAAGTAGAAAACCAACTTGGGAAAAGTATCAAGACATTACGATCAGATCGTGGTGGGGAATACTTAGAACAAGAGTTTTTTTTGATTATCTAAGAGATAATGGGATTTTATCTCAATGGACTCCTCCTTACACACCACAAAGATAATGGTGTGGCGAGAAGGAGAAATCGAACCTTGTTAGACATGGTACGATCAATGATGGACTTTGCAAAGTTACCAAAATCCTTTTGGGGTATGCTGTCGAGACAATTGTTTACTTGCTAAGCGAGTTCCATCAAAGATGTTGATGTTACTCCATATGAGATGTGGACTAACAAAATACCCTATCTTACTCATTTAAAAGTTTGGGGTTGTCACCTTATGTGAAGCGGACACGGTCGATATAAACTTGATGCAAAGTCGACAAGTGTTTGTTCGTAGGATATCCTAAAGAAACAATGGGATATCAATTCTACCTTCTTTGAGGAACAAAAGGTGTTTGTTTGAAGCATGCTGTCTTTAGAGAAAGAGTTTCTTTTACAAGAAGGCAATGGGAGCAAAATTGAGCTTGAAGAAGTTCAGATGCTCGAATGACGCAGATCAACCGCCGTAACCTGAAATCGTGACTCATACAGATGAAGTAAAAGTTCAACCTTCTACAACACACGAAATTGTAGGTCACGTAGGATACGCTCTGCTTCGAGAGATATGGATTTCTCGTGAATGAAACGTAATGACGTATTGCTCATAGAAGATGATGAGCCTACTACCTATGAAGATGTTACAAGAGTTCGAGTCCGAGAAATGGCTTCATGCCATGCAGTGAAATGGATTCCATGTATGAAAACCAAGTATGGACTTTGGTTGGCCTTTTCAAGGAATAAAACCCATAGGGTGCAAATGGGTTTTCAAAAGAAAACCGACATGGATGGTAATGTAATTACCTATAAAGAAGACTTGTGGCTAAAGGCTTTCGTCAAAGACAAGGAGTTGACTATGACGAGACCTTCACCCAATGAGCAATGCTTAAATCTATTAGAATACTCCTAGCCATTGCCACTCATTATGATTATGAGATATGGCAAATGGATGTGAAGACGACTTTCTAAATGGAAATCTAGGCGAGGATGTGTATATGACACAACCCGAGGGCTTCACCTCCTATGATGGCGAAAAGGTATGCAAGCTTCAGAAATCCATCTATGGATTGAAACAAGCATCCAGGAGTTGGAATATCCGTTTTGATAAGGTAATCAAAGAGTTTGGTTTCTCCGGATGAACACTGTGTGTATAAGAAGGTTAATGGGACTGCAATCGTATTCCTTGTGCTGTATGTAGATGACATATTATTGCTAGGAAACGATGTCTCTATGCTACAATCGGTCAAGATTTGGTTGTCCAAACAATTTGCCATGAAAGACCTTGGTAAAGCAACTTATATCCTTGGGATAAGGATCTATAGAGATAGATCAAAAAGGTTGCTTGGTCTTTCACAATCAACATACATAGACAAGATGCTAAAAAGGTTTAGCATGGAGCAATCCAAGAGAGGGTACCTTCCCGTGACTCATGGGATAACACTCTCGAAATCTATGTGTCCTAAGACACAAGATGAGAGGATGCGCATGAATATGATCCCGTATGCATCTGCGGTAGGATCCATCATGTACGTTATGCTATGTACGAGACCCGATGTATCATATGCTCTAAGTGTTATGAGCAGATACCAATCGGATCCTGGTGAGGGTCACTGGGTGGCTGTCAAGAATATCCTCAAGTACTTGCGAAGGACTAAGGATGTTTTCTTGATATATGGGGATGGAGATCTCCAGGTGAGCGGGTATACAGATGCTAGTTTTCAATCTGATAAGGATGATTCCAAATCCCAATCAGGTTACGTATTCACACTGAATGGCGGGGCAGTTAGTTGGAAGAGTTCTAAACAAGAGACAACTGTCGATTCAACAACCGAGGCAGAGTACATTGCCGCCGTGAAGCAAAGAAGGAAGCGCTTTGGATCAAGAAGTTCATTCTTGAACTTAGAGTGGTTCCTAGCGTTGATGGGCCCATCTGATTGTATTGTGACAACAATGGGGCTATTCAAGCAGCGAAAGAACCAAGGTCTCATCAACGATCCAAACACGTACTCATGAGATATCATCGATCGAGGAGATCATAGGGCGAGGTGATGTCCACTCGAGACAATTCCCACCGAGCAGAATATTGCTGATCCGTTGACAAAGCCATTATCACAAAAGAGTTTTGATTCTCATGTACTCGCTTATAGTATTAGATATCGAGGCGATTGGCTTTAGGTCAAGTGGGAGATTGTTAGAGTAGTGCCTTGAAGGCAATCGCCTTTAGTGCATTTTGTACAAAGTTGTGTACATACTTTATGAATAAATAAAGAAAGGCATTTTTCATTACTTTGTTGTTCATTATTTATGAATGGATATTGAACTATAAGCAAATTAATGAAGTCCATGATATATGACATAGCATGAAGGAAATTATGATGTGATCATACTACTGAGATTCCTATCCTGTGCAATTATGTCAAGATTCTAAATTATCCCTAGTCATAGGATTACTAAGACCGGACATCGATGAATCCGGAGAGACTAGCACATCTCAAGCTCCTTGATTTGATCAGCGGTGGATCTCAGAAACTGTAAATATGAGATATTTAGGGTTGAGATGTGGATGCATACTAGAGGTAGTAAGTACATTGGATGACCTACTATGAGATCATCACATGGATGTCCTATTCTAATGTCAGTGATAATCTCATCATAGCAATGGTGCAAGTATCCTTAGACTTGAGGTGCTCAAGGATATCTTGATATCTTGATTACGTTGACTCCATTCCTTGTTGCCTTACAGAGGTCGCTCATAGGGTGGTGATTGGGTATAGCTTGAGGTATTCAAGGTAATTGAGTAGCCAATACAGATTCACCACTACGTGATAGCGAAGATGATACCCATGGCCTCTTGTCAGGGTCATTACTTGGAAGTCTCTGGCCGGAGCATATATGTCATGAAGAATGTCTTTATTGACATATAAAGTAATGAGTCCCAGGACAAGAACTGAAATCACTTGGACTAGATTTGACGTAGTCAGTGTAGTAAGAGTTGACACATTGCCCATACTCATAACCAAGTGGGGTATAGCATGGTGAAAGGACGAATTGCACGATAATTGTCTATGGAAAGGTTCGTGATATGGTTCATGATGAATACATGTTCATTCGTCAAACCAATTACTTTCCGGTCAATTGGGAGTCATGATGTGTTGCTAGATACCGCTCATGACTTGCTTAGATTAAGTGTTAATCTAAGTGGCCAACATAACCGGGAACCTAATGGGTCACACGCATAAGAGTGTCTCGGAGAATTCGTAAAATAGTTTTAGACGGAGTTCCAATATATGGAGAGCAAACGGATTAAATGGATCCCGATGAGATCGAGATATGTCCCGATGAGATCGCGACATCGATATTGCTGAAAAATATTTTCGGGGGTTTTTCCAATACTGACCCTAGAGGTTTGGTAGGACCAATTCCAAGCAGGATCGACCACTTGAAGATTTATTTATATATATATATAATTAATTAAAGAATTAATTAATTAATATATATATATATAAGTGTTAACGTGGAATGAAGGAGGAAGATGGAAGAAGCTTCCATTACTTTGCTTAGTCATTAATGTAATTAATGACTAAAGACAAAAACAAGAATGAAAGAAGTGATGATCGTTGGTTTAGCAATGATAGATAGGTTTTGGAATAAAACCTAAGGGTTTTGCAAGAGAGTGATCGTGGGTTGATGGAAAAAGAAGAAAAAGTGTTTTTCAAAGGCTCTTTCACTCTTCTCCAACGATCTCTTCATTCTCTCCAAGCTTCTACAAGCTTCATCCTCCTTCCTTCTTCATCGTTGATTCAAGCTCTCCAAAGACAAAGGTAGGAGCTAGCACTCTTTACTTTGTTCTAACTATTTTCGGGTCAAAGGATTTGTTCCCGGTTAAGTTTTCCAATCTCTGCGTGGATACCGTTAGAGACGGTCTCCTTTTTCCGTTATGGTTTGAGTTTGTTGTATAGACACATGGATCCTAGCTTTCAGGAAGGTCCCGGAACAAAAATTTTTGTTTTACGCACCGTGGGCATATGATGCTCACACCGGGATTTTCCTACAGGAAATACCTGTTAAAGTTGTTGGTGAAGTTGACAATATGGATTATCAAGGCCAGGATGAAGCTCAAACAGATGGTGCTATTGAAGGTATTGGTGGTGATCATGATGATGAAATAGATTCAGAGGAAGATTGTGATGGCAACGTACCAGGATATGAGAGTGATTATCCTAACTCAGAGGATCCAGGCAGTTATAGCTCAAGTGATGAGGATGGTGAAATGGCTTTGAGGAGAGAGGGGAGGACATTATTTTTGTTAGAGTAGTGCCCTGAAGGCAATCGCCTTTAGCTCATTTTGTACAAAGTTGTGTACATACTTTATGAATAAATAAAGAAAGGCATATTTCATTAACTTGTTGTTCATTATTTATGAATGGATATTGATCTATAAGAAAATTAATGAAGTCCATGATATATGACATAGCATGAAGGAAATTGTGATGTGATCATACTACTGAGATTCCTATCATGTGCAATTATGTCAGTTTCTATATTATCCCTAGTCATAAGATTATTGAGACTGGACATCGGTAATCTGGAAAGACTAGCACATCTCAAGCTCCTTGATTTGATCAAGCAGTGGATCTCGAAAGTCGTAAATATGAGATATTTAGGGTTGAGATGTGGATGCTTACTAGAGGTAGTAAGTACATTGGATGACTGCTATGAGATCATCACATGGATGTCCTATTCTAATGTCGGTGATAATCTCATCATAGCAATGGTGCAAGTATCCTTAGACTTGAGGTGCTCAAGGATATCTTGATCTTGATTACGTGCTTTGACTCCCTTCCTTGTTGCCTTACAGAGGTCGCTCATAGGGTGGTGATTGGAGTGCAAACTTGAGGTATTGAAGGTAATTGAGTAGCCAATAGAGGATTCACCACTTACGTGATAGCGAAGATGATACCCATGGCCTCTTGTCGTATCATTACTTGGAAGTCTCTGGTGAGCATATATGTCATAAAGAATGTCTTCATTGACATATAAAGTAATGAGTCACGGGATTGAGAACGATATCACTTGGACTAGATTTGACGTAGTCAGTCTAGTAAGAGTTGACACATTGCCCATACTCATAACCAAGTGGGGTATAGCATGGTGAAAGGACGAATTGCACGGTAATTGTCTATAGAAAGGTTCGTGATATGATTCATGATAAATACATGTTCATTCGTCAAACCAATTACTTTCCGGTCAATTGGGGGTCATGATGTGTTGCTAGATACCGCTCATGACTTGCTTGGATTAAGTGTTAATCTAAGTGGCCAACATAACCGGGAACCTAATGGGTCACACGCATAAGAGTATCTCGGAGAATTCGTAAAATAGTTTTGGACAGAGTTCCAATATATGGAGAGCAAAAGGATTAAATGGATCCCGATGAGATCGAGATATGTACCGATGAGATCGCGACATCGATATTGCTGAAAAAAGTTTTCGGGAGTTTTCCCATACCAGACCCGGAGGCCTAGTAGGACCAACCCAGTGTGATCGACCACTTCAGCATTTATATATATATATATAATTAATTAATTAAGTAATTAATTAATTTATATATATATATATATATATATATATATATATATGTGACCAACGTGTAAGATGGAGAAGGAAGCTTATCTTTTTCACTTTATTATATATATATATATATATATATATATAATGGCTAACGTGGACAAGCCTCCACCATTAGCTTTAATATGTCTTTAAAAGGTTATAAGACATATGGAAAAGTAAGAAAGAATGGGTGATGATCGTGGGATAGAAGATTGGATTTGAGAAATCCTAAGCTTCTTCATCTTTCATCAAGTTCTCTTCTTCACCAAGCCTCTTCATCTTCTCCTTCTCCATCGTTTTTCCAAGCTCTCCAAGGGCAAAGGTAAGAGCTAGCACTCTTTAATTTGTTCTAGCTATTCCCAGGTCAAAGGGTTTGTCCCGGTTAGGTTTTCCGATCTCTGCGTGGATACCGTTAGAGACGGTCTCCTTTGGCCGTTATGGTTTGAGTTTGTTGTATAGGCACATGGATCCTGGCTTTCGGGAAGGTCCCGGAACAAAACAATTTTGTTTTCCGCACCATGGACATGTGATTCTCACACCGGGATTTTCCTACAGTGGTATCAGAGCCACTTGTGTCGTATATAACGAAGAAACCATGACTAGGTCGGAGTTGCTTATTGCTTGTGACGATTATGCATGTTGATTTTGTAAATTTTGAATTCAGTGTAGAAATATTGTTTTCAAAATTTTCTTGCCCAGATATGTTCACAAGATGTTTTTGCATATGTCTGTGGAAGCTCGGAATTTATCAATGTGATTTGATATGGTTTTACTAATTTATTCCCCAATGTTCTGGTTGCTGTCTTTGTGCACATTCAATGAACGGGCATGCTTATAAATTCGATAATAAATTGTAGAAAAAACATTTTTAGATTTACTTTCACCAACTTGTCTCTAAAATGTTTATGAATGTCTATGAGAATGGAAAAATGTTTTCGAGGTGATTTACTATTTATTTGAGAATTTATTGTGTGCTTCTGGGAATAACTGTGTTGAGGAACACATATTCTACATTGACTTTGTTGCTGAGGTTGGTTGATTTTTTGATGGAAATAAATCCTGAAAACATTCATGGAGTATGTTGTGAATATGTTGTAACCTCTGTAATTTGGTCATAATTTATTGAAATTGTTTCAATGAGTTTTTCAAGCAAAACTCAGAGCTTGACAGTTTTGAGAAAGTTGCTGGAGCTGTTTTGTTTGGAATGATTGAATGTGTATTTCTCAATTCCAATGCCTTGGTTCATTTTTAATGTGATTAAAAATGTGTAATATTGATGTTGTATGCTTTCCAAATTGAATTTCTTGAAATTGGGTTTCCAAATATTTTTCGGATGTCAAATGTGTCACATTAGCGTCTCGTTAGTGTATTTCGTTGTCTTGATTATTTTGGCCGTCACAAATTTTGTGACCAGTGCCAAAGTAATCTTGATAAAGTGTAGACTACCTAGAGATACTTAGGGTGATAGTTTGATATTCTTAAATTATTTGGAGATCTGAATGAATAAGAGTGTATTCATTGATTTCAAGTTTTTCATATATAGTTTGACTATATATGGTAAGCATGGAACAATGAAAGTGTTTCATTGGTACATCATAATAAAGGATATTACACTTGGTATTGTGAATTGAAACTGCACGGATTAAGAAATTAGCCGATTAGATAGCAATTCCACATGGATAAGTCGACTAATAAAGATACAAGTCGACTTGTTCGTGCACTGTAGACGCATAAGTCGACTTGGACAATGACACAAGTCGACTTGTTCGTGCACAGCTGCATAAGTCGACTTACACATGCATAAGTCGACTTACACACTAGCATAAGTCGACTTACACATACACAAGTCGACTTACAACATGCAAAGGTGGGATGATGGATGATTTTAGGTATAGACTCAATGTGATTGATGAATTGCCCTAAATCTTTCCATATAGTCATGGCGACTATAATCCTACGGCTTGGAGGAGAAGAAGATGAGACCTGAAAACCCTCACATATCATATGAAAACTAACGCCTTCCATTAATATGGGGAGAACCAGAGTTCTTATAGAGTTGGGTTGTTGGGTAAACCCAAGCTCACTCTATACGGATATGTTCGAACCATAAAAATAAGATTTTCGGATTAATGGGTCGGTTTTTACTAGAAGCGTTAATTTGTTGAGTAAACTCAAGGTCAACGTGGACAGAGGCGAAATTGGGTAGTATACATCAGATGTACGCGCATCAAGAGTTGATAACCCAATGTGTGTGCATACATCACGAGTTGATAGCACTAGTCGATAGTTGCATCTATGAAGCAAATGGTATGACCGATACCTGCCAATAGATCTAAAGTGGCTTGTTGGGTAAACCCAAGGTCATTTTAGTAATGTCAGATATCTATTATGCAATTGGTATGACCGATACCTACCGATTGACCTAAGGTGGCTTGTTGAATAAACCCAAGGTCATTTTAGTAATGTCGGATATCGACCCACTAGGACATTTTGTCATAATATTTCTTGGATTCGTACTGAGGGTTATGGATTCTTTGAAACTAGTGGGAGCCATATGCATGTCATTCAAGTCCTTATGATCATGCATGTAATTCTATTCTAACATTCTTTCTCTCTTTTCCCTTTAGGTTATTGAAGATGACTTCCAGTGTGAATTTGCGCTCACTAATGGACTCGAACAAATTAACTGGACCTAACTTTCTAGATTGGCTGAGAAATCGAGAATTGTTCTCGTGTCGAGGAACCGGATATGTCCTAGATGTTCCACTTCCCGATCCACTGCTTGATGCTCTTGATGAGGATCGAAAAGCATATCGTAAGTATCTTAAAGACGGTGACATGGCTACCGCATTATGCTTGCCTCGATGTCACCAGAGCTGCAGCGGCGTGAGTCTATGGATGCTAATACCATAGTGTTTCATCTTAGAGAACTGTTTGATGAGCAAGCTCGGTCTGAAAAGTTCGAGATCTCGAGGCTACTCTTCACTACTAAGATGACTCCAGGTTCATCTGCAGTGCAGTATGCACTGAAGATGAATGGGTATATTGAGAGGTTGGCCGTCTTAGGTTTTGTTATGGATTATGAATTAAGTGTTGACTTAATTCTAGTTGGATTGTCTGATAGTTATTCACAGTTTGTGTTAAACTATCGGATGAACCAAATATCCACAACAATCCCTGAGTTGATCAATTTGCTCAAGACAGCAGAGCAAGGTATCAAGAAGGATAGAAAGCAAGTGCTTATGGTGGACTCTTCTTCTGGTTCAAAGAAAAAGAAGCTGAAGAAGAAAAGGTCTAAGAAACCAAAAGGAAGTGCAACCAAGAAGAAAACCAAAGAAACTGCACCAAAAGGAACTTGCTTCCATTATGGCAAGACTGGCCACTGGAAGCGAAACTGTAAAGTCTATCTGGAAGAATTGAAGCAAAAGAAGGCATCAAATGCCTCAACTTCTTCAGGTATGTTTGTCATTGAGGTTAATACTGTTTCTGACCACATATGGGTATTAGATACCGGTTGTGACTCACACGTATGCAATGATATGCAGGGCCTCAGGGATAGTAGACAGCTCATGAAGGGAGAACTAGACCTGCGTGTAGGAAATGAAGCAAGAGTTGTTGCATTAACCGTAGGCACTTATTTCTTGTCACTCCCCACTAGGCTTGTAATTAAATTAGATGAATGTTATTTTGTACCTGTATTAACAAAGAACATATTGTCTGTTTCTTGTTTAAATAGAGCTGGTTTCCATTTGACTTTTAGTAACAATGGTTGTTCTATTAGTTTGAATGGAATGCTTTATGGTACTGGTACATTATGCAATGGAATTTACATATTAGATATGTCACATCCAATTATGAATGTCAATGACACGAAAAGACATAAACGAGATAATTTAAAATCAACTTACTTATGGCATTGTCGCCTTGTCCATATAAATGAGAGACGCATAGCTAAGCTCCATAAGAATGGTAGTTTAGGGTCATTTGATTATGAATCATATGACACATGCAAATCTTGTTTATTAGGCAAGATGACTAAATTACCCTTTAAAGGAAAGGGTGAACGAGCGACTGGAGTATTAGACCTAATACATTCAGATGTATGTGGTCCGATGTCCATCCATGCCAGAAGTGGTTGTCTTTACTTCATTACCTTTATCGATGATTATTCTCGATATGGGTACCAGATTCGATGAGATACAAATCAAGCATTTGAAAAGTTCAAACAATTGAAATGAAGTAGAAAACCAACTTGGGAAAAGTATCAAGACATTACGATCGGATCGTGGTGGGGAATACTTAGACCAAGAGTTTTTGGATTATCTCGTAGATAATGGGATTTTATCTCAATGGACTCCTCCTTACACACCACAAAGATAATGGTGTGGCGAAAGGAGAAATCGAACCTTGTTAGACATGGTACGATCGATGATGGGTCATGCAAAATTACCAAAATCCTTTTGGGGGTATGCAATCGAGACAATTGCTTACTTGTTAAACGAGTTCCATCAAAGACAGTTGATGTTACTCCATATGAGATGTGGACTAACAAAAGACCCTATCTTACTCATTTGAAAGTTTGGGGTTGTCACCTTATGTGAAGCGGACACGGTCGATAAACTTGATGCAAAGTCGACAAGTGTTTGTTCGTAGGATATCCTAAAGAAACAATAGGATATCAATTCTACCATCCGAGGAACAAAAGGTGTTTGTTTGAAGCATGCTGTCTTTTTAGAAAGAGTTTCTTTTACAAGAAGGCGATGGGGAGCAAAATTGAGCTTGAAGAAGTTCAGGATGCTCGAACAGACGCAGATCAACTACCAGAACCTGAAACTATGACTCATACAGATGAAGTAACAGTTCAACCTTCTACAACACACGAAGTTCGTAGGTCACGTAGGATACGCTCTGTTCCCGAGAGATATGGATTTCTCGTGAATGAACAGAATGACGTATTGCTCATAGAAGATGATGAGCCTACCACCTATGAAGAGGTTCTGAAGAGTTCAGAGTCTGAGAAATGGCTTCAAGCCATGCAGGCTGAAATGGATTCCATGTATGAAAACCAAGTATGGACTTTGGTTGAGGCACCCGAAGGAATCAAACCCATAGGGTGTAAATGGGTTTTCAAAAAGAAAACCGACATGGATGGTAATGTAATTACCTATAAAGCAAGGCTTGTGGTTAAAGGCTTTCGTCAAAGACAAGGAGTTGACTACGACTAGACCTTCAGCCCAGTAGCAATGCTTAAATCCATTAGAATACTCCTAGCCATTGCCACTCATTATGATTATGAGATATGGCAAATGGATGTGAAGACAACTTTCTAAATGGAAATCTAGGCGAGGATGTATATGACACAACCTGAGGGCTTCACCTCTATGATGACGAAAAGGTATGCAAGCTTCGAAATCCATCTATGGATTGAAACAAGCATCCAGAGTTGGAATATCCTTTTGATGAGGTAATCAAAGAGTTTGGTTTCTCACAAAATCCGGATGAACACCGTGTATAAGAAGGTTAATGGGACCGCAATCGTATTCCTTGTGCTGTATGTAGATGACATATTATTGCTAGGAAGCGATATCTCTATGCTACAATCAAGAAAGATTTGGTTGTCCAAACAATTTTCCATGAAAGACCTTGGTGAAGCAACTTATATCCTTGGGATAAGAATCTATAGAGATAGATCAAAAGGTTGCTTGGTCTTTCACAATCAACGACATGTAGACAAGATGCTAAAAGGTTTAGCATGGAGCAATCCAAGAGAGGTACCTTCCGTGACTCATGGGATAACACTCTCGAAATCTATGTGTCCTAAGACACAAGATGAGAGGATGCGCATGAATATGATCCCGTATGCATCTGCGGTAGGATCTATCATGTAAACTATGCTATATACGAGACCCGATGTATCATATGCTCTAAGTGTTACGACGGATACCAATCGGATCTGGTGAGGGTCCTTTGGGTGGTATCAAGAATATCTTCAAGTACTTGCGAAGGACTAAGGATGTTTTCTTGATATATGGAGATGGAGATCTCAAAGTGGCGAGTATCTGGATGCGATTTTCAATCGATAAGGATGATTCCAAATTCCAATCGAGTTACGTATTCACACCGAATGGCGGGCGGTCGGTTGGAAGAGTTCCAAACAAGAGACAATGTCGATTCAACAACGTAAGCGAGTACATTGCCGCTTGAGCGAAAGAAGAAGGTTTGGATCGAAGTTCATTAATGAACTTGGTGTAGTTCCTATCTATGATGGGCCCATGCGGTTGTATTGTGACAACAATGGGGCTATTCTTGTCGAAGGAACTAAGGTCTCATCAACGATCCAAACACGTACTCATGAGATATCATCGATCGGGGAGATCATTGGATGAGGTGATGTCGGATCGAGAGAATTCCCACCGAAAGCGAATATTGTGATCCATTGACAAAGCCATTATCACAAAAGAGTTTTGATTCTCATGTACTACTTTATAGTATTAGATATCAAGGCGATTGGCTTTAAGTCAAGTGGGAGATTGTTAGAGTAGTGCCCTGAAGGCAATCGCCTTTAGCGCATTTTGTACAAAGTTGTGTACATACTTTATGAATAAATAAATAAATGCATATTTCATTAACTTGTTATTCATTATTTATGAATGGATATTGATCTATAAGAAAATTAATGAAGTCCATGATATATGACATAGCATGAAGGAAATTGTGATGTGATCATACTCTCGAGATTCCTATCATGTGCAATTATGTCGGTTTCTAAATTATCCTAGTCATAGGATTCTTGAGGCTGGACATCGGTGTCTGGAAAGACTAGCACATCTCAAGCTCCTTGTTTTGATCAAGCAATGGATCTCGGAAAGTCGTAAATATGAGATATTTAGGGTTGAGATGTGGATGCTTACTAGAGGTAGTAAGTACATTGGATGACTGCTATGAGATCATCACATGGATGTCTATTCTAATGTCGGTGATAATCTCATCATAGCAATGGTGCAAGTATCCTTAGACTTGAGGTGCTCGAGGATATCTTGGATCTTGATTACGTGCTTTGACTCCATTCCTTGTTGCCTTACGAGGTCGCTCATAGGGTGGTGATTAGGTGCACTTGAGGTATTGAAGGTAATTGAGTAGCCAATAGAGGATTCACCACTACGTGATAGCGAGAGATGATACCCATGGCCTCTTGTCGGGTCATTACTTGGAAGTCTCGGTGAACATATATGTCATGAAGAATGTCTTCATTGACATATAAAGTAATGAGTCCTAGGATGAGAACTGATATCACTTGGACTAGATTTGGCGTAGTCGATCTAGTAAGAGTTGACACATTGCCCATACTCATAACCAAGTGGGGTATAGCATGGTGAAAGGACGAATTGCACGTAATTGTCTATGGAAAGGTTAAATGATATGGTTCATGATGAATACATGTTCATTAAATCAAACCAATTACTTCGGTCAATTGGAGGTCATGATGTGTTGCTAGATACCGCTCATGACTTGCTTGGATTAAGTGTTAATCTAAGTGGCCAACATAACCGGAACCTAATGTGTCACACGCATAAGAGTGTCTCGGAGAATTAAATAAAATAGTTTTGGACGAGTTCCAATATATGGAGAGCAAAAGGATTAAATGGATCCCGATGAGATCGAGATATGTACCGATGAGATCGCGACATCGATATTCTTGAAAAAAGGTTTTGGGGTTTTCCCATCTGGGACCCGATAGGCGGTGAGGACCAAACCCAGTGTGACTGGACCACTTGCATTTATATATATATATATAATTAATTAATTAATTAAGTAGTTAATTAATATATATATATATATGTGACCAACGTGTAAGATGGAGAAGGAAGCTTATCTTTTCACTTTATTATATATATATATATATATATATATATATATATATATATATATATATATATATATATATATATATATATATATATATATATATATAATGGCTAACGTGGACAAGCCTCCACCATTAGCTTTAATATGTCTTTAAAAGGTTATAAGACATATGGAAAAGTAAGAAAGAATGGGTGATGATCGTGGGATAGAAGATTGGATTTGAGAAATCCTAAGCTTCTTCATCTTTCATCAAGTTCTCTTCTTCACCAAGACTCTTCATCTTCTCCTTCTCCATCGTTTTTCCAAGCTCTCCAAGGGCAAAGGTAAGAGCTAGCATTCTTTAATTTGTTCTAGCTATTCCCGGGTCAAAGGGTTTGTCCTGATTAGGTTCTCCGATCTCTGCGTGGATACCGTTAGAGACGGTCTCCTTTGGCCGTTATGGTTTGAGTTTGTTGTATAGGCATATGGATCTTGGCTTTCGGGAAGGTCTCGGAACAAAAAAAATTTGTTTTCCGCACCGTGGGCATATGATGCTCACACCGGGATTTTCCTACAATTTTATGATCCAAAAGCTCCAATTCCAATTTTTTCTGTGGATATGGTTTTTAAATGCCAAAAACAATTCAAAGATGTTGTTAAGAAATGGGCCTTGATCAAAAGATACGCATTAGAATATGTTAGGAATGAACTAAGGAGAGTGAGGTACAAATGCAATTCAAAAAGTATTGGTATGGGTGGCCAGAGTAGATGTCCATTTGTTCTTCATGCTAGTTTCAACCAAAAAGAACAATTCTAAATTAAAACTTTTAAGAACAAGCACAGATGTTTTGGCACAAATCACATAGAGCTGATGAAAAGAAAAGATATAAAGAAATTGGTAAGGGAGAGAATCTTAGAAGAGCCAAGGATAACTCATAAGAGATTGAGAGGTTATGTCAGAAGCCATTTTCTTTTGAATGTATCTGAAGTCACGATGGGGAGGATAAAAAGAGAAGTGATGGAGGAGGTCAATGATGGATTTGTGGCTGAGTATGGAAAATTGCATGATTATGCAATTGAATTAGAACGGAGCAATGAAGGAACAACTACAAAAGTGATGGTAAATGATAATAATGCTGATAAGATACCATATTTCAAAGCATTCTATGTATGCTTCCAAGCTTGTAAAGAGGGATGGAAAGATGGATGTCGGCCAATAATTGGCATTGATGGATGCTTTCTGAAGCATAGGTGTAGGGGACAGTTATTAACTGCCGTTGGTAGAGATGGAAACAATCAAATGTTTCCGATTGCATGGGCTGTAGTTGACTTGGAGACTAAGAAGACATGGAAATGGTTCCTTGAGCACTTGGTATTAGACTTGGAGATTGCTGACGAAGGGCAAGGATTGACTATCACATCTGATATGCAAAAGGTATGTGTGATATTAACCTTTTTTTGTCTTTGGTTTCTTGTAATTTAATGAATGTTGATTAGAAATGATATCATGTATGTAGGGAATTATTGCAGCAATCGATGTTGTTTTGCCAAATGCTGAGCATAGGCAATATGCAAGGCACATATATCTTTGGGCAAAAAAGTGGAAAGGTGAGGAAAGGAAAATTCAGTTCTGGAATTGTGCAAGGGCCACTTTTATTCAACAGTTTAAAAAGGAGTTAGAGGAACTTGATAAGATGGGTAAGGGGAGTGTTGAAGATGCTTTGAGCTATGGTGAAAGATCATGTTGCAAGGCCTTTTTTAGCTTTGAGCCTAAGTGTGACATTGTCGACAACAACCTTACCGAGACTTTTAATGGGTGGATTTTGCCTACAAGGACCAAGCCTATTATTTCAATGCTTGAAGAAATTAGAATAATGGTGATGACTCGTATTCATGTTAAGATAGAATTTGCCGCTAGGTGGAGAACTTTCATTGCTCCAAGGATAGTTAAGGTGCTAGAGAAGAATAAGAAAGAATCATTTAATTGGCAATTTCATTTTAATGGAGATGATGGATATGAAGTTTTTCAAGGAGAGACAAAACACATTGTCCTTACCACAACTGACACTTGCTCATGCAGATCATGGGAGTTGATTGGGATCCCTTGTATTCATTGCATTCCAGCACTACTTGTCCCACCCATTCCAGCGTTGAAAAGAAATAGATAAAACCTTGTGGAGCTGTCAAATGAAGCAATTATTCATTTCTGGATTTTCTTGAAGTTATACACCCTTTACGCTACTACAATTATGCGATGGAAGGTCATTAAACACTCTGGAAATATGCAGTACACAAGGTTGACAGACTATGTGTAACACCCCACTCTCGCAAGACCCGAACCCGACATCGATGGTGATATCAGAGTTCGTGCCCATGAGTGGCGTCTATCATCACTCACCAAAAACTCATTATAAATATTTTTTATTACATATGGACGCAAACACCCACACATACACATGATAACATATGCGGAAACAATTATAACCAATTCAATGGCCTTGGGCCCTTTTCATAAATACAATTAATTCCAGTCTGTTGACTTTACAAACTGACTTATTCAATAATACAGAATATCAGAAAATAAACATACACTAATGCAGATACAAACTGATCCCGACCTCTACCTTTTACTTGCTTACAGTACTCTCGTGTCAAACGGGGTATTCTTCAAGACTTGAAAAATAGATGCAAATTTTTGAGTGAGTTTTGCGAACTCAGTGAGAAACCATCATCGATGGTTCACCCAATTCATACATTACTCGAATAGCGTACGGATTATCACAATTGCACATTCAGAATATCATATGGCAATTTACAGATTTTCACAACAGCGTAATCATAAAGAATTTAAAGTAGTATAACAAAAATGCAAGGCATATTGCCTCTTTCCCAATCCAAAAGTCACTTTAATGTATACTTACTCAAATACATGACATTTTCCATTTTATTTCAATGATTCAGTGCTTTTCCCAATTCACAATACTATCAAATACATGTATAACATTTTTCTATTTCTTCCCATTTAGATTATGTGTTGTATTTGGCCTTTGTCTTGTCCCAATCCGGCAAGATTAGTCGGTGAGCCTATGGCTCTGAACTGTCCCTTTCGGGCTCATTAAGCATTGAGCATAAGGCTCTGGACTGTCCCTTTCGGGCTCATTAAGCATTGAGCATAAAGCTCTGGACTATCCCTTTCGGGCTCATTAAGCATTGAGCATAAAGCTCTGAACTGTCCCTTTCGGGCTCATTAAATGTTGAGCATATAGCTCTCGGTGGCAGCTCCAGTCACAACTGTTATCAATTAATCATGTACAGAATTCATTTATTACAATTCTACCATATCACATTGAAAGTCAAAACCAATTTATCGAAACAAACAATTAACACTTCAATATCAATTTTCCATTCCATCGGACCTTTGGTCCGAGATCTCAAACGTAATCATTCACAAACAGTTACACACAATTAGCACTTCGATAACAAGTTCCCAATACTTCGGACACCTATGGTCCGAAATCAATCAAAAGCAAACACACATAATCCCTCCATTGTCTCCACATGGCATAACCACATAATTTTCATCACATATAGATTGAGGAACCAACTAGGTTACTCACCTGTACTTCCGAGCTAATATCTGGAAGTCTCAGTAACGTCGGTAGATCGACGCTCCAAATGTGCCTCTATAATAATCAGAAAATATAACCATTACCACTTGTCCAATCAGAACTATTTAATAATGCATATGAAGCAATTTGCAGGTGCACAATGCATGTTCATGATATTCCCGGCCCTAATCCTTTTTTTTCATTAGAAAAAATCTATCTAAAAATTAGAAACCTATTGGCGCTGACGGTGCGCAATTCGGACCTCTATAGGTCCCTAATTAAACAAAACAGTGATTAAAGGCTCCGTTACCCGGGGCCACGTCAATTTCTCGTCCGAAAATCCCCAATCTCTCAGAAAATGAAATTAAATATTCAGTGAATCCGATGCCTCAAGAATCAGGTCAATCGGACGTCGGACGGAAAAGTTATTCACGA
This sequence comes from Erythroxylum novogranatense, assembly GCA_029891385.1. Lineage (NCBI taxonomy): Eukaryota > Viridiplantae > Streptophyta > Magnoliopsida > Malpighiales > Erythroxylaceae > Erythroxylum > Erythroxylum novogranatense. The sequence continues at coordinate 76,064,660 of CM057233.1, forward strand.
AAGAAACCAAAATGCAACAATGAATATATAGATATATATAGCCCTTATTTCCTTCTCTTTTTCCTGTTTTCTAACCAAACTTCCAACACCCATAACTCTTTGCACACAATTAAGTAAATTACAAACCATACCTCGTTAGAAAGATCATGAAACCCTCTACAAGTTTCATGAAGACCAAAAAAATCAAGTTCACCCCTAAGGGTGTCAAAAGTCCCATTGAAACTACTGCCCACACATTCACTTCTTAAAACAGAACAATCATTGGAAATTCACTATCTTTCATTATATGCATTCAAAAATTATACAATAAATATGCTCATCAAGATCACAATGTTATCTACAACTTTCATGAACAACCCAAAATCAGATTCACTTGCTAACTAGGTCAAATAATTCACTCAAGGTTGCTGTCCCTGAAATCACTCAATTTGAGCAGTAACTTTCTATCAATCATATCTCCCTGTATACAAGTCAAACAAATCACCACTTTATATCCCTGAAAAGATAAAATCTCAAACTTCAATTCTTCATGAAATAACCAGACTCCAATTCAGCCTCTAACAGTGTCAAATCTGTTATGCAAGTTTCTGACCTAATCAGCAATTAACATCACAATGTAGGTTCAAATTGTGAAAATCCATAACTCCCACATCTGATTTCCAGAAATTATATGCCATACACCATTTCCAAGATGAATGTGTCATCTAAAACTCTTTAGTAGATTTCCAACACCAATTCAATGCATAAAAATTACTAAAATTCCTCCTAATCTGAATGTACACCAAATTTGACATTCCAGCTAGGTTTCATTCAATGCATAAAAACAGCCAACAATCATCAGTCCATAACTCCTAATATACATATCGAAAAATTGAAAAGTCAGTTGCATTGGAAAGCTAGCTTAATAGGCTTCAATTTTCCTTCTAATCCATTTATCCTAATTCCTTCTCAATTAATTCATAAAAATTTGCAAAACTCAAGGGTATGGTTTCGGGTACTGTTCAGTCCAGTCATGAGCAGTAACTTTCCAAGCCAAATTGCACCCTCTTCAAGCTAACATTGGACAATGCCTATTTCACACAAAAATGTAGCTAACATCCCAAAGTTTAATTGGGCACAAACCCCACCTCATTTTCTCACCTATACAATTAGTTATGATCAAAACAGTGCAATCAGTCCAAACTCTATTTTCCAGCTTTACTTCTCAATTCAATTCCTAACACTTCCAATGCCAATACCACATGCATAAGCATCCTAATGACACAAGAATTTAGCCAATAGGTCAGCAAGACCTTCAATTCAATATAAATCCAAAATTTTCAGCATCATCCTCAATCATTTTCCTTTCAAAGATTAATCATCTAACATGACTAACTTCACTTTTAATCATCTTTACACTCTACTTACATTCATCAAGTTTTACCCTATCAATATATCAAGCAACCATCAATTAAGCAAGCCAATTTCATATCCACATATACAAGCATAGGCCACATACAATTTGATGCATAAACATCACAATGAATACATCAAATGAACAATCAACACTTAAACATAAGCTTACCAAATCAAAGCTTCCAACTAATCAATCATTCACTCTTCAATTCTTTTCTTTAATAAGACACCAAGACCACTTTATTCACACCTTTAGCACACATGATACTTGTCAAAGGGAGGCAAAGGTTTGAGCTAGTATGGTAGACAAAGGGCTACGTATGGAAGGAGAAGGAGTAAGAGTTTGTTTGAACCTTTAAAGAAAACCAATGAAGAAAGAAAAGGGGAGGTTTCGAATTCTTGAAGAATTCACCAAGAACAAGTGATTTTTTCCTTTCTTTCACTAGAAGTTGCCGTAATATATGGATAACCATGCATTTAATATGGGACACTTGGCCATTGGAGGAAGAAAGAAGGAAAAGTCAAACTACCAATCAAATATTTGAGAAAAAATAAGCCAAATACCAAGCAATTTCAATCCAATTTCGGTTCCAACACATTTTAAGGGTCCACTTTTGGGTCCCACCAAAATAATTAATATTTTAGTACCAAAATAACAGTAAAAATCAACCGGTTCGTCAATTGGTGATTTTTTTTCCGGTCCGGGAATTTTCTCCGGAAAATTCCAGAAAAATTCATATAATTACAGTAAAATAGAAAACAATTTATATCGCACTCAGAATAATTTTTCAAACCCATTAACCACGTTAATCCCAATAAAATTATCTTAGGCACGCAAACCGAGAATATCATGTATGCATGTACAGTTATTTCATGTGCACAGATTTCACTAGTCACTAGTACCAGTATGCATGGACAATACGAATAAATCCCTACCAATCTCTTCCTATGCCAATTTACTATTTTACCCTTCCTGTCGGGGGTGAGATGTTACACTATGTCCATTAAAATAATGTTTGTGTTACATTTTGGAATGTCATCTTAGAGAAAAAGCCAACAGCAATGTCAAACTTCAGGAAAATCTTCGAGTTGTAATAAAACATGGACTAAGGTAGTTCCAAAGGTCTTGGAATTGTAATTCTCATTCCTAGCCTTCCTGGAAACAAAACGAGGAATACATAGATTTACACACTCAACTAGATTCCTGTCATGAAAATGGTAATAAATCTGATAAATCAATAGCACAGTGAACTCAATAGTATAGGATAGATTGAGGCCAACAATCAAAGAATTCATCACTTAAGGATTTCTTGCAATCATCATATTATAGTGATTATGCAACAACCAAAACATGTTCTTTGATAGTTGTGCCTTCAGCAGCAGTCTACATACATTAAGGCCTTAGAATTTATTCAAAATGTCCATAATAACTATCCCCAGAATGACTCCAATGGGAAAGCCTAAAAATGTGCGGCTCCATGCCATGTGTGTATGCAAAGTGTGAATATCATTGACTGCTTCATTTGGTGGAAGTGTGAATGGAGTCGGCATGGCGGATGGTGCATTGCTGGTAGTAGCAATGTCTTCAATGCGACGAGCTGGCATCAATGGATCTAGAACATAAGCACTTTGTGCTTCATCCAATGTCCGATACCCCTTGAATCGAGCATTCGGAAACCCCTCAGTAGCCAATTTGACATCATCCTAATTGGTAAAAATACCAACTTGGCGTCCAACAAAGACCACATAGTAGTTGTATCTGCCCATCGGTAGGTAACTGAAAATGATTCATATATAAGGTGGACTTGAAGCATTTCACGTAATATTTTAAATGCATTTTAGTCCATCCTTAAATCTCATTGGCTAATTAAAGTTGTTTAATTAAAGTTTCAAGCAATAATAATTAAGGGCAGTAATCACATTGACAAAGATGATCACTACAAGAGTTTAATATATTTACAAGAGTTGAGAAAAGGACCAATTCAATACTTGAATATATTTACAAGAGTTGGAGACTTTATATGATTTTATTCACTTAAAGAGTGGAATAAGGTTGTTTAGAAATTACTTAACATATTCTAAAAGCTCAAACTCAAGAACAACTTGTACCCATCTTATTTACCACAGATGGACCCCTGAAAAGCATAAAACAATGATCATATAACCCCTGTAAATTAGGTATGGAATTTGCACAATTGAAACAACATGTATTTAAGTCACTAGATTCATCTCATTAACCTTAAAACATTGTATTCTACTTAAATCTCTGTAATATCCCAACAAATCTGCTATCATTTATCTATCATCTCTTTGCCACTTAACACAAGCTACAATCATTTGGAATGTCAGAATATAAAAAATGATTGTACAACAACAAAATAGGATGTTAATAATGTCAATTCAGATGCTTTGCACATTCATGACTGTTCCTAACGTACTAGGTGAAGGGATGACAAGAACTGAATGAATGGGCTATTAATATGAGCTTCTTGAAGGGGTAAAGACTCCATTTCCCTCATACTACATTGCCTTATTCTCAACACCAACCCACTAACTACATTGCTAATTGCTAAAGCTTTTTCTGTGAAGATGTGAAATTTCTGTCCAATATATAGATCACACAACACAAGGCACCATCCAAAGTACCCAAAACAAATCAAAAACATGGTAGCATGATGCAGGTTCAATTCAGAAAATAAACACAAGAAACAGAACAAGAACTTTGGAGAGGTAATGAGGCTCTCGGACACAATGGAAGCTATCACCCTTCAACAACAACCCAGAAGCCCTACACATAAACAAAGAATCAACTGTGGTGAAATTGCAAAGGAAATGAGAGAATGATCCAAAACACCGCAAAGTTGACAATAACAAATATGCCCAAAAAACCTCTACCCATTATGTTATAAGAAACAAAAAATCGAAGACCCAACAAGATGAAGACCGACAACCCAGAATCCACATGATCCCATTCAAGATCTGATATACAAGCCACTGTGGCCGAAGGTATCCACAGATGACAAATCCACATATACAACAACCTATGCCTCTAACGATCTCCAAATAACAGAAATGTCCTCCATTTCCGACACCAGAATAGAATACGAAAAGAATAAAGGCAGGTGGAACAAAATAGCGCAACCAAAGAAATGGAGTCCGTCGAAGGGAGCGACATTTTTTCCGAAAATAAACAAAAGCTTACCAGTGGAAGATGCCCAGCGTGCGAGAGATGAGTGACTGTGGGAAGATGCCAAGGAGGCGTGAATCTGGAAGATGCGACGGAGAGAAGGCAGAGGAGAAAATGTGACGGACCGTCAACTGCTGGAAGAAAAAGCGTGAATCTGGAAGAAATAATGTGGAAGAAAAGCTTAAGATCAAGGGAGAAAAGCTGGACGATGGCGACAGTGTGAATCTGGAACAAAATATGTGTTTGCTTCGCTTTCTCTCTAAGTTCAACGGGATTTTAGGGTTCTATTCTTTTTTAAACACCTGAGTGGGCCCACATGCGGGGATCTAAGTTGTATTATGTATTTTCGTTATCAGTTTACGGTTTTGCCAAAAAATATGTATTTTAAGGTCAAATTTGTCCGAAAACACCCAATTGGGTGTTTTGAATGAGAATACAAAACACAGGGGCTAAGGTTAACGAATCAAAAACACAGGGGCTAAGATGAATAATCAAGTATATCACAGGGGATCTTTTATGTGATTTGCCCATTTTTTTTAAACAAACCGATTGACTAATAACCCAACCAATATTTTGAGTTACGCGGGGTGCGCATCCCTTAAACATGTGGGACCCACCACAAATGTCTTCCTTTCTTTTCCTCACTTCTTTAACAAAACAATATAGCATATGGAAGATACCATTGTTTTAAGCATGTAAGAACCTCTCTCTAGTTTTTTAGGTTTGATACAATATATTGTTGCAATGATAGTTTTTTCTTTTAGTTTTTCACACATTTTAATTAATAAATTATATTTATATTCTTTATTTTTCTTTTTATATTATATTTTTTAAAATTTATATTCTTTATTTTATTTATATTTTTATTTCAAATTATTATTACTAAAAAATAAATTACCATTTTTCAATTCAATTTTTACGTTTTTAGCTTTTATGGATAAAAACTAGCCGGTTAAATAATAACTTGATCGATTTTTTCTTAACCGTAAAAACCAGTTTCGTCTTCTCCTAACGCCCACACTAGTAATTTCCATTCATGTCTTCTCCTAACCCAACAGCAACATTTTCATTACCTCGAGCTCCAGCGTCATGTTGCTCACCAATTTAACTATTCAGATGCTCATTTGGTCCTTCACGGTCCAATTGCTTTGCAGATCGTGCTCATAACCATCTCGACAGTTGAATCGATGCTCTTCCTACAATGATCTAACCGCTATCAAGCATTCAACCTCTGTTTCTTCCCTAGATTATTTGAGCGTAAGAAAGGAGTAGAGAAAATGAGTAGGAAGCTGGGTTACGGAAAGGATGTGGAGGAATATCTACTGTAGATGAGATACAGGGATGTGGAAAGGATAACTATCAAACTTGAGGTGTCTGGACTCTAGATGCTTGTGTTGCGCCTATCTGAAAGGAGAGAAACCCAACTGTTAATGTCGCTGTACTTAACAAAGAAAAATGTTTTGATACTCTGCATGTAAGATAGCTCACATTCGAATTATGCCTGTGATTTAATCGTTATTTAATATTGAATATTTTTATTTTTATAATTATTAAATTTGTTTACTAACATAGCAAATGATTATATTATCATATTATGTTTATTGTTTTATTTTAATATGATAAGTCCTTGATTAAATTTATACACTTGTCATCATAATGGAGATTATGATAATAAGAATCAAGTCGTTAGGATTTAATCTAAAATGTTCTTGATCATAATATCATCAAATAAGAACTTTAATGATCCGGTTAGATCAATATGTATATAATAATATTTATTGAATGGATATTAATAGATTTCATTTACTAAGTTACATATACGAAGATGCATATGAAAATATGATCATTGAACTGATTAAACTGAGAATTCTCAATGATTAATATTACCTATGAACTGTCAAGTGAGATATTTTCATAAAGATTTAAATGTATATTTTTCTTTTGACCTGAGATCATCATAGTAATTAATAACTCACTTATTATGTTTAATGTCGAACATCAAGTATGTAAAAATATTAGTTGAATGATCATTGGATATAATTAAGTACCCATCTGATTAGTAGTGAGTCAAGATGGGATTCATCGACTCTGAGTAATAACTTTGAGCTCTAGGTTATCATCGATCTTAACGAATGAGTGAAGAAAAGGGGTTTTTTTAAAAGTTATTCACTAATCATTAATGATCAATATGTAATATAGCTGATTATCTAATAGGGTTTGACAATTAAATCATACTTTAAGATAATCCGGAGTTGTAATGATAGAAGGTATAATACATTATCCTTAACCAAGTTCCATTTTTGTAAGATTGTTACTTCACAATATCCGATCGTTGAGGAATGTTGTTAGACACCAACTTAATTAGTAGTTAATTGGATTAATTACACTACCAATTTAGTGATAAACTTATGTGATCACACGCTTACGAGTTTAATATTTTTATTTATGATTATTTAATTTATTATAGAATAATTTATTAAATAATTTATATGGCATATTATTATATTTTTACTAGTACAAAAATATAATTAATATTAAAATTTTCTTATATAAAATAAATGAATTTATTTTATTTTATTTTATTTTATTTAAAATAATAATAATAATTTTAAAAATAAAACAAAACAAAAACAAGAAGGCGTCAGATGGTTGAGGGTAAGCGATACTCTCTTTTTTGTACATGAATGTCTTACAAGAGTTAAAACAAAAGGATACTCTTTCTTTTCATTTTCTATACGTGGAAATAAATAATAGAAAAAATTTTAATTTATTTTCTCCATTTTTAAAGAAAGAGTTCTTCAAAATTTAACTATAGTCATATCAAATTTAAAAATAGGATATATTTTTGGCATAGAATATAGAAAGACTTTGTATTTTTAAAATTTAGTATCGATTAATCTTCACAAATTCTAGATATTTATTTTACCCATTTTTATTATTAGTATATTTGTTAAACGAAATAAATAAATATAAGATTCTATTTTTATTTTCATTGTATATGTGATCCGAACAATAAGATATAGCTTTATAGGATGCACTAAGGGCAATAGTGATTTGACCCTTTCTTTTCAAAGAGACGAAACATAAGAAAATAAATGAATACAACTATTTGGAGCAATTATATGTATATATAGCAAAAGATTACATTGTACAAAATTTAATACATAAATTATAGACACATTTTAAATTTCATATACTAAAACCTTTAGGAATATTAAATTGTGAATATTAAATTATAATAAAATTATTTACTTCTTTAAAAATTAATCTTTACATATTATGTTCAGAATCTTAATATTAATAAAAATTAGTTAGTTTATTTGCCTTTTAAAGACTATATATTAAGTTATTTGGTTGACTTTATAACTTAGAAGATCAATTTGTTACGGTTTTGTTTAAAGGCCTTGAAAATATTGAAACTACATGTACTTTAGGAATTTCTTTATGCTTTATATAAATAAACTAAAAACTAAATGAGTTTTCACTAAAATTGTGAATATTACACTAAAATTCGTTTCGATTTTGATATTGATATAATATAGTTTCAACATTCGTTAATATTGAACATTAAATATTAAATATTATCTAGAATAACTTTTAAAATTATAAAGTAAGTCCTTAATTTTAATATAATTTAAATTTAGTCTTATGTTATAACATATATTTTAAAGTTTGACCTAATAACTTAATTTATTAAAATTAATATAAAATATTTATTTTAAAACTAAAACTATTAACCAAATACATTTTCGAAAATAAAAATATTTTCAATTTATTTCTTTAACTTTTCTAATTTACAATTTTATATCAAAATTTTACAATATATCCTAATAGAGTAGTCATTTATGGTACAATCTATTTCATATTGTTTTTAAATCGGTACAGTACTAAATACAAGACACTAGTTTTTCCTAAGAGCTAAAAAAAAAGCGTTTAAAATCAGCCTAGCCTAGTCATATAAGTTAGGTCGAATGAAATCCTTAATTTTGGATCAGTTACAATTTCAATTGCGTATAATTTAATAAAATACAGAATAAACTAAATATATTTTAAAATAAAATGACTGTGAAAAAAGAAATGATCGGTGAGTTTAGAGGAACGAATACTGTTTCGTACTGGCCTGCAATAGTTGAAAAACATAACGGTATTCGTTCCTTTCGTGCCGCCCATTAATATCGGTTGATACCGGTATTTTTCATTGGCTACCGGCCAGTATCTAAAATACTAGCCACATGCCGGTTGGTACTATAAATTTTGAAAATGCCAAGGAATTTTTTGCAATTTTTTGAAACTTAAACCTAAATGACAACCCCCACCCCCAACGCCGGTCTTTTTTGTGCAACTTTCCACTCTCCTGAACCTTCTTCTACGTTCCTTCTCATTTTTTTCACTCTCTTACCGACTCTCACTTCTTCACTCACCACCGTTGTCGTTATCTCTCTCTCTCATTCTCCTCTTCATCTCCGACAATACTGGTCCTTCTCCGGCGGTGCTATTCCTTCCCTCATCCTTCCCAATCCATGCTAGCATCAGACGATAGAGATCCTCCCTTTGCTCCTCCCTTCATGTCCCCCGAAGATGTCACCGTCTTCAACCCTGCTCCACGAGGACCACCATACCACTTTGTCACCACTGAACGTCTGAAGGAGGAGAGAAGGTCGCTGCTCGCCCAGATCTACACCCGAAGCCTATGACCCGTCACCCAACTCGAAAAGTTAACCCAAAACCCAAAGCTAGTGAATTATTTTTGGGTTTGTTTTTTGAGTTTTCGAATTTTTTCCTGCTTAATTGCATTTTTGATTGTGATTGATTGGATATTGATTGGAACTTGACTTTGCGATTTGCGTGTATCTAGATTAGATATTGGAGTTGAATGATCATGATTTTTTCATTTGTGGTTTGAATATTAGAATTGAATTGAATGAGTCACTCAGGATGTTGTCTTGGTTTTATTATTTGCGTGGGTTGAATTGGATATTGGAGTTAAACTATTGTTTGGTTGATTTCTAGTTTGGTTATAAAATAAAAATTGGTCTAAGTTTATCCGATTACGAGAAATTTATGATAAGTTTTTGGATGAATGAATTACACGGCCTCATGTGAATATATGATGATGTTGATGAATTGAATTGATTCAATTGAAAGTTTATAAGTTGAAACTTGAAAGTTGAAACAACTCAAATTAAAATTTTAAACCGAGAATATTAAAGTTGTAAACTTGCAAAGACTTAAATTATTAATTGACACATTCTTAATATTTGTGAAATGATATTTCATTTTTTGTATTTGGGTATTGACTTTAGGTAAATAATTAGTTGAGTATAAAAGTATGCAATTGTAAATTAATAATAATTAAACTTATAGTTAATGATAGTATCGCCTATTTGGGTAATAGTTTTGGGTAAATAATTAATTGAGTATAAAATATGTTGAACTTGAATTATTTGGTAAGTGTGGGTATCATAAATATTTATAATAGATAATGCGTGAAAGTAGTGATGTAATAAATGTATCTCAAAAGAACTTTTTTCAAATTGTGAACATGTTGTAGGTTCCAATCATTTATACTTAGACTTATTAATGTCAATTAAAAATTGTAAAAGTAACTTACATATTTAAGAGCGAAATATAGAATGATGTATATAATATTATGATTTGTTAGAAATGAAAAGAAGATTCAAAGTTTAAAATAAGAAGAAGAAAAAACATTTCTAAAGAAGTTATATCCTTGACTTGATCCTCATGTTATGAATATATCCTTCTACTTGATCATCGTGTTATGAATAGATGTGTATAAACAATTATGTAAGATATGTTATTCATTATTTGGCAATTATGTAAATTATATCATACCCTTCAACTTGATTCTCAAGTTTGAAATTTTGAATTGAAATTGTTAGAAATGGAAATTGTTTATGTATGTTTTATGGTTGTTGGAAATAGAAATTGTTTTATGAATATTTTGTGATTATTGGAAATGGAAATTATTGAAAATTGTTGGGAATGGAAATTGTTTTATGAATGTTTTGTAATTATTGAAAATGAAAATTGTTTTATGAATGTTTTGGGATTATTAGAAATAGAAATTGTTTATGTATGTTTTGTGATTGTTAGAAATCAAAATTATTTTATGAAGGTTTTGTAATTATTGGAAATGTAAATTATTTTATGAATGTTTTGTGATTATCGAAATGAAAATGTTGAAAATTGTTGTAAATGGAAATTGTTTTATGAATGTTTCGTGATTATAAGAAATGGAAATTGTTGAAAATTGTTAGAATCAAAATTGTTTTATGAATATTTTGTGATTCTTGGTAATGGAAATTGTTGAAAATTGTTGGAAATGAAAATTATTTTATGAATATCTTGTGACTATTATAAATGGAAATTATTTAAAATTGTTGGAAATGAAAATTGTTTTATGAATACTTTGTGATTATTAGAAATGGAAATTAATTTATGATTTTTTGTGATTATTAGAAATAGAAATTGTTTTATGAATGTTTTGTAATTATTGGAAATGGAAATTGTTGAACATTGTTAGAAATGGAAATTGTTTTATAAATGTTTTATAATTATTAGAAACGGAAATTGTTTATGTATGTTTTGTGATTGTTGAAAATGAAAAGTATTTATGTATGTTTTGTGATTGTTGAAAATGAAAAGTGTTTATGTATATTTTGTGTAATTATATATGTTGAATAATTAAATTGATAATTTTGACTTATAGTGAATTGTGTTCCATGAACTTAAAATGTGTGTAATGTAATCATACAAAATGAGTTATATTATATAAGATGGATATGCATATTGTGTAATGAAATTAAGTGTTATTTATTTTGATATATGCATTCATTTATTTTTACAAATAAATAGAAGAAAGTTCAAGTACTCTTAATGAACTCACTTCAGGAAGATACAATGATCCATCTTTGGCTCATGTTGCATTGGTTGCCGATATGAGGAACCATATTATTTGCTTGTTTTGTAACATGCATTTGAAAGGTGGAAGAATCATACGATTAAAAAAATATTTATCTAAGGTTAAAGGAGATGTGGAACCCTGTAAAAAAGTAAGTAAAGATGTAAAGTGGCAGATGAAAGCGTTGCTTGATGAATTTCAATATGAGAGAGACAGAAGGGAAGGGTTGAATTTTGAAATTGGTAGTGGAATTTCATTTTCTAGTTTCTATGATGATTATGGAAATGTTGAAGGTGGTAGTGGTACTAGTACTAGTGGTATTCCATCTCAGGCTCAAGAAGAAGTAAACAAACCTGATGTGAGGAAGAGAAGAAGTTAGGTGACCAGTTTCTTTGCACCACGAACAACTCTGGGAGCCTAATCTCTAATTTATAGTGCAATACAATTAAGAGATGCGACTCATAATGTCGATATGACAGTAGCTAGATGGTGATATGATATAGGTTCGACATTCAATGTTTCTTAGCCATATTATTATCAACCTATAATGGATGTAATAGCCTCTTATAGTTCGGGATACAAAGGTCCTTCAATTGATGACTTAAGAGGTAAACTTTTGAGTTGTTCTGTTTATAAAATTAGAAGTTATTTGGCTAAAAGAAGAGTAAATTGCGATACTTATAGATGTTCAATCTTGTGTTATGATTGGATAAATAGGAGACAAGAGCCTATTTTATATTTTTGGATCTATTCTACAAATGGCTCTATGTTTTGATGCATATGACTTTATTAGAAATATTGAAACTTTGTTTGCGATATTTGATGAAGTTGTGAATGAAGTAAGGCAGTTTATTATTGAAAATAATTCCGTTTATAAAGCTGCAAGAAAAAGATTGCAGATTACATATAATTTATTTTTTGGACTCCTTCTGTTGCACATTGCATTGACCTAATGCTGGAGAATATAAGAGATCCTAGGTATTTTCCTGTTATTGATGAGACTATGCAGAAAGCTAAAAAGATGATAAAGTTCATTTATAATCGGGCATGAGTATTGAATTTCATGAGAAAGGAATTTATCAATGGTAGGAATTTTTGTCATCCTGTTGTAACAAGATTTGCAAATGAAGAAAGAGTTAAGACAAATGTTACAAGTAATAAGTAGATTGCATCTCAGCATGTTAGGTCTAATATTGGAGTGGAGGTTTGTAATATTATAATGAAAGATAGAAAATTTTGGTCTCAATGTCAATTTGTTATCTGAGTTTGTGAGCCTTTGGTGAGGATGCTCGCTTGACTGATAGTGATGAAAAGTCAATAATAAGTTATATTTTTGATGCCATGGAGAAAGCAACGGAAGCAATTAAGGATAATTTGAAACATAAACCTTCTTTTTACACACCGTATCTTTCAATCATTACTAACTCGCCGGCTACACTGCAACAATATTTAGTTTTTTAATTTATATAATTAAATTTTAGGATAAATCAAGGTTTTAAAAACCAGACCAGACCATTTGGTCCGACCGAAAAAAGTTTAAACCGATCAGTGATCCGATTTGATTTTCAAAAAGCAATTGATGCTACAACAGCAATAGGTTTAGGATTTAAGGTACCATCTTATTATGAGTTGCGTGTGCCTTTGATTCAAGACTTACAAAGGGAATGTCAGTTAATTGTGGATACATATCAATCTAGTTGGGAATCAACAAGATGCACTATTATGGAATATGGGTGAACTGATCAAAGCAAACAATCTTGATTAATTTCTTAGTTTATTGTAATATTGGAACAAGTTTTATCAAGTCTGTTGATACTTTTGACATGGTAAAAGTGCTAATGCTTTATCTGAATTATTCTCTTAAATTGTAGAGTGGGTTGGACCAAAGAATGTTATGCATTTTGTTACAGATAATGTAGCTAATTATGTATCAGCTAGGTACTTATTACAATTAAAGTATGGGTGTATTTATTGATCTCCATGCGCTGCTCATTGTATAAATCTTATTTTAAAAGATATTGGTGGTATGGGCCATATTTTTAGTCTTGCTTCATGCGCATCTAAGATCATATTTTTTGTGTATAATCATGTCACGTGTTTGTCTTGGTTAAGAAAACAAGAAGATTGGGCTGAGATCGTTCATCCTGCTACTACCAGGTTTGTAACTACATTTGTTACTTTGAAAATTGTTTATGAGCATAAGCAACAACTTCAAAATTTAGTGACAAGTAAACACTTTTCAAGTCATAAATTATCAAAGAGTGAAAAAGGAAAGAAATTTGTGCTATTATTCTATACAATAAATTTTGGGATGCTTGCTTGATCATTGTGAAGAATGCGGCTCTGCTTATAAGGTTATTGAGAATTGTTGATTCAGATGAGAAGCCATTTATGAGATATATATATATATATATATATATATATATGATGGTATGTATAGAGCTCACAAAACAATTATAAATATTTTTGAAAGGAAGGAGAAATTGTACAAGCCTTATATAGATATTATTGATCGACGATGGGATAAGCATCTTACTCAAATGATCCACTTAGCATCTTATTTTCTCAATCCTTATTGCTTATATAGTGGAGAAGAACATACAATTAATATTATGGGCAGTTTGTTTGATGTGATTGAATGCAAATGTATTTTCTCTATTGAAGAGCAATCACAAGCGATAAATGAAATTAAATTGTATCGTTAAGGTTTAGAGAGTTTTGCTAGATCATCAGTAAAGAGAGAACCTATGTTGAAAAAATGTAGCTAGGTAAGTTTTATACTTTTAATTCATTATTTAATTATTAATAATATATTTTTTCATAATTATTAATTTAAAATATAGATGAGTGGTGGAGATTATTTGGTGACAGTACTCCAACATTGAAAAAACTCGCTATTAGGTTACTCAGTTAAACAACTTCTACATCAGGTTGTGAACATAATTGGAGTGTTTTTTAATGTATTCATACAAAGAAATGAAATCGTTTGGATCATCAAAGGTCTATGTAGCACGACCACGACAAAATGGAGTCGTGCCTGCGTGTTGGACACATGTCCAACACAGACACCGAGCTGACATGCGGTGGACATACGTCCGACACATATCCGTATGTGTCGTAATTAAAAATAATTTTTGTTGGCTCGAACACATTTAGAGACGACTCAGACACGACTGGAGACGGCTCAGACACAGTTGGATTCAAAATGACCTTTTTTATTTGTATTTTGTACCACTGTAACTGACTCTTGCTATTATTCATTCCTCTCTGGCAATGAACACGCACTCTGTAACATCTCACCCCCTACAGGAAGGATAAAATAGTAAATTTGACATAGGATGAGATGGATTGGAATGACTTAGGACTGTTCATGAATAATAGGATTGATACACAATATCAATTGTGCACATGGAATTACTGTATATGCATTCATGATAATTCCCGGTTTTTGTGCCTAATGTAGTTTTACTGTGATTAATATGGTTCTGGTATTTGAAAAATTATTCGGATTGCGTCATTGAGTGTTTTATATTTTTAGAGATTTATGAGAATTTTTCTAGAATTTTTCGGGTTACTTTCCTGGACCGGAAAATTTTTCAACGGGCTGACCGAGTGAATTTTTCTGTACTGAAAAGGGGTGCCTAATGGAATTGGATTAGTGGATAAATAATTGTGGGAATTGTTATAGAACCCTTAGCATATGTTGGATTAAGATTAAATTAGATTAGAGGTATGATTAAATTATGTAAATTAAGTTAGGTTTTTGTCTTTTCTCTATTTAGGACAAGTGTCCCTTGTCATTAAATGACTTTGTCTTATTCCCTCTAAGCATTCTCGGCTATTCCTCTTAAGTGTATAAGTATATCATCTTGAAAGTTGTAAAAGGGGTTACTTGAAAGTGAAAAACATCATCATCCGTAGGTGCAATTGCTCTCCTCCTTCGCATGTTCTTTTCCATCCCATATGAGAAGCTTTTTCTTGCTACTTGTTTGCTTCTCTTTATTCTCAACCAAGACCAAACTTTCACCTTGTGAAGATGGTGAATTATGTGTATGATCTAGTGAAGGCCGTAGGTGAGGTGTCAAGGTAGGAAGTGTGGAGAGTTGTAAAGATTTGGAAAATTGAGAGCTTGTAACTTATTTAAGGTAAGAATTGATGTTTGCTTTTATTCTTTTGGTAGTTAGAAGCATTCATGGAGACCATTTATGCATTTACTTGATCATCATAGTGGTAAGTTTGAATGGGTTTAAATGTATGCTTGTGAGAGGGTGAGTGAAAGAATATGGTTTGCATTGATTTTTAGCTTGGTTTTGGCTTGCTTTTTGGAAGTCTAGATGAATGGAACTAAGGAAAGTAAATTGTGTAAGTGCTGCCAATTATATAAGTACATGTTGTGATGATTTTGTGGTTGAATTAGAGGTGTAAATGGATGCTTAGTGATGTGTTATTGGTATTAGAAGTGATAGGAGTTAAGTTGAAGATGAAAGCTGGAAAATGAATATTAAACTTATTGCAATGTTTTGATCATAACTAATTGGTTGGTTATGCAAATGAGTTGCGGTTTGTGCCCAATTAAACTTGAGCTTGTTGCCTACAATTTTGTGTGAAATAGGTGTTATTAAGTTGTAACTCTAAAAGGTCGAATTTTAGCATGGAAAGTTACTGCTGATGGCTGGAATGCACAGTAACCGAACCACATAATCTAGAGTTTTGCTGATTTGTCTAAATTAATTTAGAAGGAATTAGGAAAAATGGTCTTCATGAAAATTGAATCATGTTAAGTTAGCTTTCCATTCCCACTGATTTTGCTATTTTTAGATCTGTATATTGGGAGATATGACCTGTTTACTATTGACTGGTTTTGAGCATTTTGATGAAAACTAGCCTAAGTGTAGATTGTGAGCATTCGGATTGGAAGCAATTTTAGCAATTTATGTGAATTGAATTGGCATGAGTGATCTTCTGAAAATTTGTATAGGAAGATATTATCTTGAAAATTATATATGGAATGTAATTTTTGGATGTCATATTTGGGAGTAATGAATTTGCAAAAACTGAACCTACATTAGGTTTCTCACTGTTGTCCTGATCAGCACATTGTTTGGCAGATTTGAAATTGTTAGGTGTTGAATTGGAATTTGGGTTCTTCATAAAAATTGAATTTTGAGATCTTATCTTTTCAGGGATATAAATTATTGATTTTTTTGACATTTGTGCTAGGAGATATACTGGTTGGAAATTTACTGCTCAGATTGGGACAGTTTAGTAGACTTATGCTTCGGTAAATTATTTGACCCAGTTAATAAATGAATTGGGATTTTGGTTATTCATGAAAGTTTTAGATAACATTGTGATCTTGATGAGAATATTTATTGTGTAATTTTTGATTGAAGAGAATGAAAGTTACTGAATTTACAAGATACTGTACTGTGTTGAGTGACTTTTAGTGAGCAGTAGCTTTCATGAGATTTTTTACACCCTTAGGGGTGGAATTAATTTGAATGGTCTAAATGAAACTTGTAGAGGGTTTCATTATCTTTCCAACAAGGTATGTTTTACAATTTTCTGAATTGTGTGTAAAGAGATATGCTAATTAGGATGTCGGACAGGAAAAAGGAAAAAAAAAAGAGAAGGAAATAGGGGCTTATATATATAGATATTAATTGTTTTTTTTAATTGGGGACCTATAGAGGTCCAAATTGAGCGCCGTCAGCGCCATTAGATTTTTAATTTTTATAAGGATTTTTATGATCGAAAATATAGGATTCAGGCCGGGAATATCATGAACATGCATTGTGCACCTACAAATTGCTTCATATGCATTATTAAATAGTTCTGATTGGACAAGTGGTAATGGTTATATTTTCTGATTATTATAGAGGCACATTTGGAGCGTCGATCTACCGACGTTACTGAGACTTCCAAATATTAGCTCGGAAGTACAGGTGAGTAACCTAGTTGGTTTCTCAATCTATATGTGATAAAAATTATGTCGTTATGCCATGTGGAGACAATGGAGGGATTATGTGTGTTTGCTTTTGATTGATTTCGGACCATAGGTATCCGAAGTATTGGGAACTTGTTATCGAAGTGCTATTTGTGTGTAACTATTTGTGAATGATTACGTTTGAGATCTCGGACCAAAGGTCCGAGGGAACGGGTAATTGATATTGAAGTGTTAATTGTTTGTTTCGATAAATTGGTTTTGAATTTCAATGTGATATGGTAGAATTGTAATAAATGAATTATGTACATGATTAATTGATAACAGTTGTGACTGGAGCTGCCACCGAGAGCTATATGGTCAACACTTAATGAGCCCGAAAGGGACAGTTCAGAGCTTTATGCTCAATGCTTAATGAGCCCAAAATGGACAGTTCAGAGCTTTATGCTCAATGCTTAATGAGCCCGAAAGGGACAGTTCAGAGCCATAGGCTCACTGATTAATGCGCCCGGATTGAGACAGTACAGGCGCTCAGTCACAACACATAATCTAAATGGGAAGAAATAGAAAAATGTTATACATGTATTTGATTGTACTGTAGATTGGGAAAAGCACTGAATCACTGAAATAAAATAGAAAATGTCATGTATTTGAGTAAGTATACATTAAATTGACTTTTGGATTGGGAAAGAGGCAATATGCCTTGCATTTTTGTGATACTGCTTTAAATTCTTTCTGATTATGTTGTTGTGAAAATCTGTAAATTGCCATATGATATTCTGAATGTGCAATTGTGATAATCCGTACGCTATTCGCGTAATGCATGAATTGGGTGAACCATCGATGATGGTTTCTCACTGAGTTCGCAAAACTCACCCAAAATTTGCATCTATTTTTCAGGTCTTGAAGAATACCCCGTTTGACACGGGAGTACTGTAAGCAAGTAAAAGGTAGAGGTCGGGATCGGTTTGTATACGCATTAGTGTATTTTATTTTCTAATATTCAGATTATTGAATAAGTCGGTTTGTAAAGTCAACAGACTGGAATTAATTGTATTTATGAAAAGGGCCCCAAGGCCATTGAATTGGTTATAATTGTTTCCGCATATGTTATCATGTGTATGTGTAGGTGTTTGTGTCCAAAAAAAAAATTTATAATGAGTTTTTGGACTGAGTGATGTAGCACGCCACCCTCGCGGGACACGGACTCGGATATCACCATCGATGTCGGGTTCAGGTCTTGCGGGAGTGGGGTGTTACACACTCTCTTCTCTTCCCTAGATCTCTACCCTCTCTTCCTCTTCGTCATTTTATCCATTTCTCCATAAGCACCCACAAGAGTATTAGCCACAAACGAGCTTTCGTGAACCCCTCCCTTTATGGTTTGAGAATGAATTTCCCTTCCATAATCCAAAACAACTAAATCGGCACAGGCCTTTAATGCAATAGCAAAACAATACAAATCGCACACAACTTTTGATCTCAACATATTAGAGAAGTAAAACAAGTTGTATGGGTTTCGTGATTAGATGATGAATCTATTAAACTCATCACCTTTTTCAAGGTGTGTATGGTATATCTTAATTATCCTAGAAATTTCAATTTTATTTTATTGGTTGCTGCAGTTGTGAAGGTGTTGCTATGTTGGTTGACAGGTTGAGAGAATTTATTTTTACTTGAGGATTAAAGTAGAGATGTGATTTTGGACCTTGTTTGTTTTCATCTTGGGAGTGTTAGAAAAGTAAAAAGAGATTGACAAAGTTTTAGCTTCAGTAATTTCAAACTTTTTCACATTTTCATAGTGGGATATTTTGTGAAGAAATGGGAGTCGATGAAGAGTGTAAAAGATGGGATCTTTGAAAATTAATTATTGATTATAAAATAGGTTCGTGTGGGAGGTGGCTTTGGTGGGTGATGGGTTGCATTTGTTGTAAGTCCTCAACCATTGAGGATAGTAAAGACAGTCCTAGGGACCGACTATCTAGTAAGGCCGTTGTCTTTTTTTGCACTAATCATTTTCTTTTTCTTCTTCTAGGTCTGTCACTCACTGGGAGTTAAAAACCTTGAAACTCTATAGGAGGCCAAATCCAAACGAAACCATCAACTGCTTCCACGAGTATTTTCTTTCTTTCTTTTTTTTAAAACTTTTTAATTTTGGTTCTTTTCTTTTTCTCCATGTATAATACCTTTTACAATTAGGATCAACTCACGTTTTAAATTATGAGTGATTTGGCCTTTATGCTTAGAATCACTTATGATAATTTGAGTGTCTTGGTGTTGCACTTGATCAAATATTCAAATTATTTCAAGACTTTTGTTTCCCGCAGTATGATTTTGGTGAGTGTTTAGTTGCGGTTTTGCAATGCAATATTGATGATTTTATGGCTGGACTGCTTTAGGCTATAATCTTTTTTTATAAGTAGCAATCTTAATGTATGATTTTGAAATTAGAAATGAGTTTGGTTGAAAGTTATTTTTCCTGTATTGCTTTCTTCATTGACATAAAAACACTTTGTTGTTTCTTGATATTGTTTACTAGTTTGTTAATACATTTTGATATCTTAATTAGGTATTTCAATCTACTATTCTCCTTTTTTCATGGCTTCTAGTTGTGGTGTTGAATAAGAAAAATCCAGAAAAACTACTATAGAAATATGTGGTGAAGAAAAATAAAATAGAGGGTGGTGGAAACTTTGAGTTTGAGTGTAGTTTTTACCATAGCTCATTCAGAGGTTCTTACATTAGGGTAAGGACGCACATGTTGAAATTGTCAGGCAAGGGAATTCGAGTTTGTGGTGACATTTCACCCTAAAGGTGACAAAACTTAAAAAAATTGACAATGAAGCTACATTGTTGATTGAAAATTCCAAGGCAAGACTTGTCCCTCTTCCACCCTTATCTACTCAATCTCAAAATTTCTCAACTGGTAAAGCATCATGTAATAGTAGATTTGATTCAAGAAAGAGAAGGGCAACATCGGGACCTCTAGAGGATGCTTTGAACATGCAAGCTAGAGAAAATTTAGATCTTGAGATTTCTAGAGTGTTTTACTCTTCAGGATTGCCTTTTCATCTTGCAAGGATCCTTATTTCATCAAAGCTTTCTCTTTTGCCACTAATAATTATATTAGTGGTTATGTTCCTCCGAGCTACAACAAGTTGAGAATGACTTTAATTGACAAAGAAAGAGAACATGTTGAGAACCTTCTTCAACCTATAAGGAATACATGGAATAAAAAAAGAGTGAGCATTGTAAGTGATGGGTATAGTGATTGTTAAGACCCGATCCGGAGACCGGACCTCAACCGAGAAACGAAACTAAAACGAAGAATGAAAAACGGAAATCGAAACATCAAAGAAAATCCGAAGTTGAAATCATAAGGCAAAAGCAACGAATACGAATCGAAATAAAAAGCGAAACATAACTATATCGAAAGCGAATCAAATGATCGTGATCGAAATGTGAAACAAATCAGAGCGAATGAAATCACGAATTAAAATCGAATCACAAAACGGAGGCAAAGCGAAAGCGAATCTGACATCTGATAATATACACTTATAGAAAAACTATCGCGTTAGAAACCTTAGACTATTCCTATATGAAACAGATCAACACCGGTGTAAATGTTTTTTTCTTTTTCTTATTCATTCCTTTCATCTTATTTCAATCTTATACAAATCAAAACCATTTGGAAACTTATTCTCAATCAAAACTCAATTCTTCTTAATCATACAATATTTCAATACTATCTTTAACAAAATCTTATTTTTATTCTATCTTAGCCTCAATCAATTTCTCAAAGCGTAACAAAACTTCTTATACATGCAATGTCTCAATCCTTAATCAATCTTCTTATTCATATCATAACACAAATTCATCTTTAACAAAAAACCATACAACCCATTTTATCAAAAATTGGGCAGCATAACTTTTTACCTAACCCAAAACCTACAAATGGTAAACACACTTCTATATCTCAGCCCAATCACACAATCATCAACTTCCACGGACCTCCAGTCCGGAATCCCAAACACATTCTAATTCAACTCCCATTCATACACATATACAAATTCCTATTTCAATCAAACCCAAAACCAATCATATGTATAAACCATCACAATTCATATCCCATCATCCTGCACATTCATCCATATCCATATCTATATCCAAATCACATTCATAACTCATTTCAATTTATATACAAAACCATTATGCACAATCCATAGCCAAAACATTTCTAATTCCATAACTCAAGTTCTTATACAATTTCATAATCCAAATACATCATGAACTAAACGCTTGCAATAAACTAATGACATTCCAAGCCATATACCATTACCAATAATCATAAACCAAAGTACACAAAGCACAATGATTCTAAATTTCTCAACAACATTATAAACTTAACAATAATTCAATAGGAACCATACAAACGGAATCCCTCATTTTCTTTCACCCGATCTTCTTCTCATCACCTGTGGATGGGAATGAAGGGGGTGAGCTTATTGCTCGTGGATAACATGTTTATAACTCAAATGATAAGCAAAAATATTTTCAAACCTTATTTTCAGTTGATCGAACTATCACATTAGGGAAAACATCGAATGTTTATTTCTTAAAGACTTCTCAATTTCAAATCTTTCATAAACATTTATAAACAGTTTCCAAAATTATCATAGTTGAAAACCCCAATTTCTCATTCATCGAAATTCCAAACCTTTTTTTACAATTCATAATTAAAGTTGAAAACATGAAATGTATCACATATAAATGCACCACATTCTAAATAAAGCAAAAACACATAACACATCAAACGGTTTGGGTCGGTCCAAAACGGAACGTACTGCACATTCCCGCGTAGCGGTTTTGTGCAGCCGTAAACGGAACGTACTACACATTTCCGCATCGCAGTCTGGTGTAGCCGTGACTTATGGGAGTCCGATATCGGAACTCTAGTGCCATTAGCGAGCAGTTGAGAGAAGGCTTTTAAAAAAAACGAGACAGTGCACTGACTCAATCTTAAGGGACCTAACCAAACCCATATAACACATACTCATGCTTGAAAAATTTGGATTGCCCGAAGGTACTTTTCGAAATCTTAATCTTTCATGTCATGTCATAATCGAAACTAAAGTCACACAATTTACAAACAAAAGCTCACATAACAATTCTCAATTTTTCCCAAACAAGAAATTCACACTTTATAACATTACAAAACATTCAATCATCATGTCACGCTAGTTCACATATTAAAATGTTCAATCAATTAAAACACAATGAACTCAAATGAGTATTTCAACTTTATCAAATCATTCAAAATCCATTGAATAAACAATTCAAATCATTTATGAAAAATTTTCCGAAACAATTGTAGAATTTTCTTAAATCATTCGAAAACAATGACTTTAACGATTCATAAATTATTCCAAAATCAATTGATTCAATCATTTGAAAAATAATAGCTTATAAAACCAATACTTATAATTAGCTTATAATTTGAAAAATAAACACATTACCCACCTCATATCCTTGCTAGAAGCTTGTCCCTAGCTTCAATTCTCCAAAGTCCTTCTTCTTTCCTCAAATCTAAAATTCCCTAAACCAAAATCATCCAAATTCAACATCATAAATAGCATAATCCTCAAAATTAACTATAGGAAACCCAAAATCATCATGTTTCCAAGCTATCTAAAGCAAGAATTTCTAAAATCCCCAAATCACAAAATTGACCTAAACCCTAACTCACATAAATCCAAAATTGAATCAATTTCAACATGTAATCTCCAAAATTGATCGTGGAATTAACAAACTCATACCATTTTCCATTATTCTAAACCAAAGATTCAAGACAAACTCAAAGCTAAGAAAATTGCTCTTACCTTCCTCTTCTCAATTTTCGGATTCTTTATGGCTTTGAAAGGGACTTTCATCATTTTCCATCATTTTTCCTTTAAATCAACTCAAAATCTTCTTGAAATCTCCCAAAAATCGAAAATCCCAAGCTTTTTCCCTTCCTTCTTCTCTCTTCTCCACCACCGAACCCATCATCTCTTCTCCTCTTCTTTCTCTTGCTTTATTTTCTCTCAATTTCGTGGGTTGTTCTCTTAAAATGACAGCCCTCATGCTTTATATATGCCATGTCATTTAATGAGGGCTAAATGACCAAATCGCCCCTCCACTTAAGCCTAAAGTCTTAAATCTTTATGTGATCTTCCACAAATACCCTTGAACTTGATTTTAATTTATGCTTACTTTAGGACAATTTCTAATCATCAATTTGAAGGAATTTGCTAAAACTTCCTTCTATAGAAATGTTTCTCATTGTCTTAATTTCATGACTCCACCAAAATCATTTAATTTGGTGCTCTACATCGAAAGTTATAGTCCAAACATTTCGGATTATTCATATGCTAAAACATTTCCCTGCACTTTATTTCCATCCCAAATTTGATATTCTTAAAGACTAAATTGAAACTTAAGACCTTCATAATATTTGTAGCTATATTTCTCTAGTTTAATCCAAATCAAGAATCACCTCATTTGGATTACTAGAGCAAAAGTTATGTCTCAAATATCTTCAGATCTTACTAATCCAAGACTGCACACTAATCCAAATTTCAAGTCAGAAATTGAAAATCTTAGGGGCTAAATTGAATTTCAATTTCTTCATATGACTTGTAGCCCCATGTCTTAATTTTATTTTTCCTCAAGA
This sequence comes from Erythroxylum novogranatense, assembly GCA_029891385.1. NCBI lineage: Eukaryota > Viridiplantae > Streptophyta > Magnoliopsida > Malpighiales > Erythroxylaceae > Erythroxylum > Erythroxylum novogranatense. The sequence continues at coordinate 76,088,820 of CM057233.1, forward strand.
AACACTTCAATCAGATCTCCACAAATCCCGAATTTCGCAAAAGACTGAACCATGTTCAGAAAATTATTTAACTCACTTTGATTAAATCAATCAACCTCAATTTAATCTCATAAATTCACAATTTTCCTATGAGGATGTAGATAATAGTCTTAGGAATTCAACGTTTCAAAAACCAATTCAATCGAATGTCGGACGGAAAGGATATAAGCAAAAGATTGAACAAAGGTCGGATTAGGGAGGTAATAGCAAAATTAGAAGGAATCAAAACGACGTCGTATCTGCTGGGCATGAGCTACAACGGCGACGCACGGGGAGAATTGGACGCGCGCAGAGGAAAAGAAATGCAAAACGACGTCACGCAAAGGAGGAGAAACGACATCGTATGTAGGGCGAAACGACCGCGCACACTAGGCCCCATTTGCGGAGCCCAACTTCGGAAGTCTTAAACCTTGTGCTTAAAACCTTATAGGTCATTTGCTGACATTCCATAATAGTGGTGAGTGCACACCAACCAAACATCAAAATCACATCTTGAGTATTTCATATAAATCATAGCTCTAAGTCTCTATTTCGTTTTCAAGCAAGAATCACCTCAATCGGAGCTCGAAAGCTCAAGATATGCTTAAAACGCTAAAGCGTGCACATACTCAAATCATGCTCTTCTAACCGGCCTCTCATAATTTTTCAATAAATTTTTTTTAATTCAACTCCAAATAATACAAATTTTCATGGGGATAAAGATACATGTCTTAGAAATCTATTGTTCTAAGAATCACCTCAATTGGAGGTTGGATGAGTGAGTTATGCCCAAAAGAATAACCCATGCTTAAACCCTAAATCGATTTGAAACTCTCTTGGCGCAATTGCCATAACTTTCAATCTAGAAGTCTGATTGATTTCTTTCTTAGACCATTTAAAAGTAGACTTCTAGAACTACAACCCTTATTAAGACTACAAAATCCTATTCGGCCTCTAGAAGTGTCAAAAATAGCGATTTTCACAAGTTGACCCGTGAATGTCCGTGACATTCACGGCCTTGGAAACACCATTTCATCCGAGAAAGTCCGTATGGACATCCATGCCCGTCTAATGGACATGAGCGAAACAAGGGGTCCTTTTGACCCGAGAAGGTCTATTAAACAGACTTCCATGTTCGTTTAACGGACATGGGTTTCCCAAAACCCCTTCAACCCTCTCCAATGCTTCCAACAATCATCCTAACACTATATACACTTATAATCTTCACAAATTCACTTATTCAAAAGCCTAAACATTTCATAACAATCCAAACAACAAATTCAATTCACAAATTTCTCAAATCTCAACTTAATTGGTTCTTCAAAACCTCAAATTTCAAACATACATCAAAGCTATCACAACACAAATCTTATGCAACATCTTAACTTGTATCAATCATAACTCTTAACTCCAACCTCGAAAACTTGTATACTTGGTATCGTTGGAAAGGTAAAAGAACAAGCTACAACTTCGAAGAAGGCAACTTTGGCCAATTCTATTTCAATTATTCCCGAATTTCTCCTGGATCAGCATACACATTTTTATCCTCCAATCTAACATCATATTCAATCAATATCTTCTTAATTTCAACTCTTCTAGTGCAAATTCACTTCATAACAACTCAAACACCAAATTTATCTCATCAAACTCTCAATTCTTGATCCATTTGGTCCATCAAAACCATAAATTCTCATCCATACTTAATTCACATTCTAATTTCATAATAATCCATATACCAATTTATAATTCAAAGCCATATACAAACCCATATTTCATTAAGGCATAATAACATCTATAACACAATTTATATCTATAAATACTCATTTTATTTCAAGTAATAACTCTAAATTTTTACTTTAAGATCGGGGTCCAATAGTGATCCACAAAGAAGACCTTTTCTCAACTTTATGGCTGTGACTGAAAGTGGGCCAATGTTTCTGAAAGCAATTGATTGCTCCGATAATATCAAGGACAAGGATTTTATAGCCAAGCAAATGAGAGATGTGATTGTGGAAGTTAGTTTTTATAGTGTCGTGCAAATTGTGACAGACAAGTCATTGATTTGTAGGGCAGCTGGTTTAATGATTGAGGCGGAGTCTCCAACTATTTTTTGGACTCCTTGTGTTGTCCACACTCTTAACCTTGCTTTGAAGAGCATTTGTGCGGGTAAGAACACAGAAAGGAACAATCTCGTGTATCAAGAATGTTCTTGGATTTCACAAATTGTTAACGATGTTTCTTTTATTAAGAACTTCATTGTTAATCACTATATGAGGTTGTCCATCTTTAATGAGTTTGCTTCATTGAAGTTACTTAATGTTGCTCCTACTCGATTTGCCTCTACAATAGTGATGTTGAAGCGGTTTAAACTTCTCAAACATGGACTCCAAGAGATGGTGATAAGTGAAAAATAGTTTGCTTACAAGGAAGATGATGTTGGCAAAGCTGAATATGTCAAAGAGAAGCTACTAAGTGATAGTTGGTGGCAAAAGATAAATTTCATTCTTTCTTTCACCAATTCTATCTATGATGTTTTAAGAAGCATAGATGCGGATGCATCTATTCTACATTTGGTGTATGAGATGTGGGATTCCATGATTGAAAAAGTAAGAAAGGCCATATATCTTTTTGAAAAAAAGGATGACAATGAAGTGGTCCACCAAATCTTAATTGAGCATTGGATAAAAAGTAGTACCCCTCTTCATTGTTTAGCTGATTCTTTGAATCCAAGGTGATTATTCAAATTTAGATACTTTCTTTTCTATTCTTAAATAAATGGTAATTGATGAATAATTCATAACATTTTTTTCTTACAACTATATAGGTATTATAGCCATGAATGGTTGAGTAAAGACTCAAAACGAGTTCCACCACATCAAGATATGGAGCTCACTAATGAGAGATTGAAATGTTTGAATAGGTACTTTCCTGATGTAGAAGATCGAAGAAAAGTGAACATTGAGTTTTCTAATGTTTCGGATGATAGACAAGGGTTTGATGATTATGACTCTATAAATGATAGAGGTATCCTTGCTACAAAATCTTGGTGGCTAGTTCATGGTGTTCATACTCCAATTCTTCAAAAGATTGCTCTCAAGTTACTTGGGCAACCATCATCTTCATCTTGTTGTGAAAGAAATTGGAGTAATTACTCTTTTATTCACTCTCTTAAAAGGAACGAGATCAAACCTAAGCGTGTTGAGAGTTTATTATACAAACCTAAGCATGCTGAGAGTTTATTATACATTCATATTAATTTGTGACTCCTTTCAAGAAAATCTTCATAATACAAACAAGGAGAAGTAATGTGTGGGATATTGCAAGAGATGAGTTTTCACCAATTGATGATGGTCATGGAATCCTTGAAGTTACCAATCTTTCACTTGATGAACCAGAACAGGAGAGTTTGATCTTTGCTGATGAAAGCAATGCCAATGTTTGAGAGTAAAGTGATTAGAGGGTAGATACTTTAGTTAGATATTTTGGTTGTAAATACCCCTGTGAATGACTAATTCTACTTTTAGATAGGAAATTGTAGACAAATTGCTTAATGGAATATATGCTCCATGTTTTTTTAGAGGGGCTTATAAAGTATCAAATATGTATGAACTATCAAGATGTTAGAAGTCTTGAAACACATCAATCAATATATATCATATTATAAATTCTGAATTTTTTTTCTTAATTCTAAATTTTATTATATATATATATATACATATATAGTGTCCCCGTGTCCGTGTAATAAGGTAATGGTCGCGTGTGCATCTCCGCTCTCGTGCTTCTTAGTCAAAGACTTAATGACCTTGTTTACGTTACTTATAATCTGAGAATGAAGAACATGTTTTTTCCTATTTTATAGTTTTGTTTTTATTTCAATATTTTTTTTGGTTATTGATTTTATAATTTCTCTATTATGTATTCAGATCGTTTAGTAAAAAGAGAACATATGATCCTGTTGATATTAATTGTATTGAAGATACTGATATTTGGATCGAAGAAGAAGAATCATCGTTTGATCTTGGTTATAATGAACTTGAAAAAATGATTTATGAAGAAAATGCATTTATCACAACGAATGGATTAAGAATATCTACTGATGGTTAGTTCATACCTTATTTTGATCAAATTTAAGTTAAAATTATATTGTATTATAAGTTTACAATTAAGAATAACTTCATACATTACTAATTTGTAATTTATATTAATACAGTAGGAGAAGTTGATGCAAATACTTTAGATGAAAGCGTAGTTTACGAATCTTTAAATAGCGTTGGAGAATTTGGAGCTTTTGACAATGATGAGACACGACCTCCTTTAGAAGTACAATTTTAATTTTTATTGTTATTTTAATATTTATATTAGACTCATATTTATTTATCATTAATTCATTATATAATAATAGATATTGGTTTATTTTTATTTCAATAAAATATTTTATTTTTACTTATTTTTATAAGTTTTACTTCTTATTTATTATATATCGATTTTATAGCGGTTCACTACCGGTTGAGTCTTAAACCTTTCCTTCGACTGGTTTAATGTCTGGTCTGATTTTTAAAACATTGGGATAAATTATCTCGTAAAAATTTAAAAATTTAAAAAATTCAAACTTAATTTAAAATTAAGTTAATATGAACCAATCATATTTTTTGAATTAAATTAAACCAAATTAAACTTTTTTTCAACTTTAAACATGTTATAATTATACACTGCCACCATTTTTAACTTTCCCAAAATTTATCTTCACTTCAACTCTTAAAAGTGCTTTATTTCTATTATTTGGAACATAATTTTCCCATCCGTCGGTACGTATGATATCAAAGAACTCAAGCGAATGTACATTCTTATATATTTTTAAAATAATCGAGAACTCATATTCAATAGCTTTTAGGTCTGTATTAAATAAACTCTCGTATAAAATTCCGTAAGACATAATTTCATCGGATGAAGTTGGTTGATAGAAATTGACGGCAGATCTCATCCCTGATTTCATGTGCTCTGCGTGTACGGTACCTACTGAGATAAGTTGTAAAAAATAATATGATACTTATTTTGATGTGATCTATAAAGATGATGACACTATTATGATTTTATTTAATGTAAGTTAATATTTTAAAACTCAACAATACATTTATCTAATTATTGTTTGTTTATTTAAAAAGCAATTATCAATTTATAACCTAAATATATTATGTTTGAGCTTTGAACTTAAGTAATCAAGAGAAACAAGAAACAATTTCTTTATTTATTAGAAATAAGATTATGTAATATTAGATTTTTCTAAATTCGATGTTTCCTCGAAATCTTTTTAATGAATTATTAATTGGTGCTTTCAAGGAGTGTGACTCGATGATTGAGAGCGGGACTTGACTTTAGTTAGGTCTCAGGTTCGATTCTATGTTAGCTCCTCTTATAAAAGCTTGTGTCAGCCGAAGTTTTACATATAGATGGAGAACTAGTTGTTTCATCGATAAAGTCGTCATCAGACCTCTATAAAGGGATCTGTTAATTAAACCTTCGAAAGATGTCTTTCGACTTGGTACTTATAAGATTTCCTCGAATACAAGAAAAAAAAATTAATTGGTGTTATTGTACTCCTAAGATAACTCAGATATTACTATAATGGAAAAAGAGACATCCTATGGAGCACGTGTCTATAAAGATGCTAATGGATACAAAAGGGCGGAGATGGTCGCTATCAGGACAACACTAATCAAAACAGAGGAACAGGTAACAGTCACCAACTTGCATTGGCAAAGAGCACTTAGGCACATGAGTTTTTAAATTAAGGCATATCCTAAAGAAGCTTTCTTTGGGATTAATTGCACTTGCTTGATCAAGCACCCCTTTTCTTGCTAGGCAAGTTAGGTTGCGAATAGTGACACTGCAAATTGAAGGTTAGGCGCTTGATGGAGTTGATGCTCTCCTGGTTTTATGAACAGCTTAGCTATCCTCTAACTGTAAGCACTCACCCTTCTCACTTTGAGAAAACTTCAACCTCACATTCTAATATATTAATTTATTTTCTAATATGTATTTAAACGATCAAAATATTACAAGTTCAAGTCCCAGGAATAATTCTTTTATAAAATAAAAAAATTGCATATAATTGATGTCCCTTTATAATTTGTGTATTAAAATTGTTGTTATTGAGATCAAAATTTTATTAAATAAATTATAGAATGTATAAAATAAAATATAAATTACGTTTTTAATAAATTAATAATTCATAAATAATTAATAAATTCAACTAATATTTATATTGAATTTAGATTATTCTCCTACATCAATTACACACTTTTAGGGAAGGAGTTATACCAAACTTCGTACAGCAGCTAACCTCGTAAAACGAACGGAGAACTATTTAATGAACACTTTCACAAACTTAATTTAGTGTTAATTTAATTACCATTTTCATGTAAGCTTACTTCTTCTTTTAATGGAATGAATGCCACTATCCATAAAACTATGCAATAGTTTAAGTTCTGAGCTAATAATAAACTTATTTTGAGATTAAGATAATTATAATCTCTAAAATAGCTAATTAATCATTTTTAATATATTTATAGTTTCTTCTCTCTCTTTTCTTTTTTTAATTCAGAAACTCAACTTCTCACATAAATATGTCACATTCTAATTCCATGGAACAAAAAGGATAAGTAAGCCCACTAATGGTTAAATGGTAACCAATTTTAGACCATGATTATGATAATTTGTGCTACCATTGGACAATTGATTCCACATTGCTATCTTTCGGAGTGTAGTATGAAAAATTATCACACTCCGAAAGATAATTGAAAATGTACCAGGTTTGATATAACGTTGAAAGCAGCTAAATCTTTTAAAAAGTTCGTTTGAAGTTAGAAAACTTTGATTCAAATAGTAAAAATTACGTAACTTAGTTAACAATGAAAGAGCTCGGACAAAATTCTCTTTATTTATAACTTAGTGCTAACCTTGTTTTGAAACAATTTCATCTACACATTTTTTTAAGTCTCATATATTTATTTAAATGAGATCGTTTAGAACAGAGATGAGACAGAATTATAGATCAACAAGATTTGATCCCCCAAGCTTACTTGGTTCAACTAAAGAGTTAGTGACCAGACAACAAGTTAGTTAAATTGACTAGTAACATAATTAGCAATTTGAATCTGCTCAACCGAACAATTCGAGTCAATCGAATTTCTTTCCCCTAGTCATGGGCTTAGTTTTGGGTATAACTCAGCGCGCCTCTTCCTCTTTGATGTGATTAAAAATCAAAGGTTAATTTAATTATCCTGCGTCATCATATTTGAGCTATTGATGACTCTTGACTGTATAATTTTGCCTACTATATTTTATTAATTTATTATTTATAAATTAAAAATGAAATTAAAATCTTAAAAATATGTTATTTTGTGTAAAATACATAAAAATAATGAAGAAATATGTGATAATTACTAAAATTAAATTGTCATTGATGCATTTAATGTCAAATAGTAAAAAGCAAGCATGAATTATGGTTTAAATTTTCATAAAATCGATAATTCTACTAAAATTATATAATTATGTTAAATTATATAAGATAAAAATCATATTTAAATAAGAAAAATTATTTATGCCAACATATTATCTAGTAAAACCCTAATTATATTTCATAATTTTTTAATTTTTATCATTCTTGAATTTTATTAAATAAAAAAGAAGTGGGAAAAGAAGTCAAAGGAAAAAAAAAATCATATGTGATAAAATGCGCAGGTAGGCGTAGCGCGCACCTCCCTCACCACCTCAAGAGAACCTCCCGCTCTCTCTCTCTCTCCGAAATTTCAGTCCTTTAAATAATCCCAACTGCATTACAAAAAACTTAAAAGATTCGAAAGCTCACTCCTTGAGCACTAAGCTCACGCACATGTTCACTCCCAATCACAAGCTCGCCGGGTCACACTGAATGAATTTTACCCGAACCCGAATGGATCCTCCACTGATAAATGAGACATCTTTTTCTGCGGCAAACCCTTCCTCGTACACTTTGTCGGGGATATGGCTTTTCGGAGCTCTTAATGGTGACGCCGGTGGTGGGTTGGGTCTCCGAATGGGGAGTTTGGGAAGTGGGTTTGGTGGAGAGAGAGACGGGTCGGTGGAGGAATCGACGGTGACGGAGCAGAGTGGCGGTGGAAATGGGAGGAAACGGAGAGGTTTGAGTTCGGAGGATGAATCTTCTAAGATGGTGTCCACAACTAGCAGTGGCAATGAACTGGTTGGCTTTTATTTATTTTTTAATTCAATTGTCGTTTTTGCTTCTTCGTTTTGATTAAAATGATGACGTGAGTTGATGAGGATGTAAAAGGAATAGAGAAGAAGAGTGTGAGCTTTGTTGAGAAATGCAAATATAGACAAGAGAAAGTTGAGAATTTTGGCCGTTAGTTTTTATCGTTTGTTGGATTTTCTTTTTCTTTGCTTACCTTAGGAAATGAGAAACTGCAAAATATTTGAACCCTCGTCTCCAATTCTCTTAATTGAGAGCTCAATGTCTTAGAAGTTGGGAAATTCTTATATTTTCTTAGTAACAAAAATTGTGTAATTGATAATTTTGTGCTATTCCAGACGTTTCATCCATTTTTGATCTTTGATCTGTAGGCATGGAAGTGGATCTTTTTATTGTTACCTCCCGATATGGAGTTGTTAGCTTATTTAGAATTAATATGTCAGAGGCTACAATTAACTCAGTTGGCCTACTGATCTTCTTTTTGTTCACAGAATGATTCTAATGGCAAGCGAATGAAGACGTCAGCTTTCAGAAATGAGAAGAATAAAACTGAAGTAGAATTAAGTTCTGCTGCAAACTGTAAGTCTGCTGAGAAAAGCGGGAAACCAGCTGAGCCGCCTAAGCAAGACTACATTCATGTACGAGCGAGAAGGGGTCAAGCAACTGATAGCCACAGTCTAGCAGAGAGAGTAATTCTATTCAGCCTTCTCAAGCTTTTCTTTCTTTACTTAACCTGTTGATTCATGTAACAACAAAAGCAATTCAGTTGTGTAGGTTCTAGTCGTATAGGCTTTATATTCACATACTCTTATTGTTCCTGTTTCTTTTATTTATTTCAAATGTTATCTTGAAAGGAGTGCGTCTTGATTTGTTCAAAACCTTCTCTCCCCCCTTGTGCCCATTTTGGCAGGCTAGGAGAGAAAAAATAAGTGAGAGGATGAAGATCCTCCAAGATTTGGTTCCTGGGTGTCATAAGGTACCTGTTGCCTTCAGCGTCTATCATACTTTCTAGATTCATGAATCTGCGTTTTTGAATTTAATTTTGAAAGGATGTCAGTATATTGCCTCTTCTTTGTTATCGTTTGTCTTTCATCTGTCATTGTTATTTGCGTAAACCAGGTGGCACATCCTTGAATAGATTTTGGACTCATAATGACTTTCTGGATAAATTATGTATAATACCTTCAAACAGGTCATACGTAAAGCACTCGTCCTTGATGAAATAATCAATTACATCCAGTCACTACAAAGACAAGTTGAGGTATTGCCGCTATCATGCTGTGTTTTATTGTCACTTTTGATAAGTTATTCTGTTGAAGCTGTAACTGAGATCTGTGCCTTTCAAATTGGATTTTGCAGTTTCTGTCCATGAAATTAGAAGCAATTAACTCAAGGATGAATAAGGAGCCCACAGTTGAAGGCTTTCATCCAAAAAGCGTAAGTCTTCATATTTTACCGACTTAAAATAAAGCTTGTCTCACATATTAGTTATCCCATATTTTAGAAGTGAATTATGGTTGCTGGTTCCTTAGGGTTGGGTTAACTGTGGAAAAAAAACATGGGCTTTTTTTGTGCTGCAATGGGTTTTTTGAGCGGCCAAACCTTTGTCTGATTGCTTGATAACTTAAATTGTACCCTTATTAGAGAATTTTTGTATGGTAACTGTCTTTCTTTTACTAGGACTGTGTATATAGAAGCAACAGGGAGCATGTATAGATATGAGAAAATGGAGTCAAAAACTTTTTTGGTTTGCACCTATTCTATATTTGGAAATCTTGGTTTGTTGCTTCCTTCTGAGGTAGTTTCTACAGCTGCCTGAAAGGCTGTTAGGTTTTACTGCCTGTAACAACACTCGAACTTGGATGAGGTTGTACTTATTAAAGCCAAAGCATATCACTACTTTGTATGTTGCACGTTGAACCTATAAAGAATGTTATAGAATGTGAACTTTTTTGTGAGGTTTTGAATTTTCAGTCTTAACGAAGTAATTGAAGATACACTATACCAGTTGGGCAACTTTGTTTGAATATAAATCATTGAGAAGCATCTGGTTTTCCTTCTTTTAAAGGGTTGGATGGGGGTGTCGGTAGTCCTCAATCAATTACTTTGAAGTTTTAGATAATCCCTTGCTAGGCGTGCTGCCACGGGTTTATATCGTATCTGAGAATGTCACTAAATTGCTCAGTTTTGCGACCTCATGGATTGTGAACAAGCATCCATCTTAGCTCCTTCCAGGCAATAGTATCTCTAGTGATTCTTACAACGGAAGGGTAGTCTATTAGAAGCAAATCATGTTTGAAAAGATAACCTGTACATAGGAAACATCAACTTTTTGAATTTGTTGTTTCACAAAGCATACATTCATGAACTTGTTCAAGATTACAACATTATTGGTTTGTATTTGATGTGTAGTCTTTCCAACAGTTATTCTTTTTGTAATTTTATAGCTTGGTGTGCAACCGTTTGATGTAGCCGGAATGTTGCTTGCCCCACAAACAATGAAAAATCATGCTCAAGGATCACAACATGAATGGTTACACATGCAGGTTGGTGGAAGTCTTGAACGAGCATCCTGATGAAGGAGCTAGGTCTTTATTTTATCAGAAAGGGAGTAATTGTTCTTAGCTTCCCGTATACCGGAGAAATGTGTTTAGTACGTATAGTATTGGTGTTGCTGTTATAATCTCATGTCAATCGTAGCTGTTGCTTCTAATCCTTCATGTGTCGTATGACTGAATCATTCATTTAGTAGTGTACTGGAAGTTGTGATTTGGACAATTCTGATAAATGGTTCCATTGACCGAAGTGATTCTAATACATGTGACTGATTCTGTTTGGTGTGTTCCTGACATATAAAGCCATTGCGATTCTAGTCATCTGGAAGATATGGCATTGAAACAAAAGTACATGAAATTCAAGAGACAAACTCATAATAAGTGACAACTCGAGAGCCATTGTGGTTCCAATTCAACGTAGATTTTCCTGAATTAAAACAACACATGTTACTAGATTTGAAATAGCTCGAAGGAATAACACACCGTTTAAGAAGAAGCACAGACAGGGGGAAAAAAAAAGGTCGGAAATCGTGGAGGAGACCGATTAGAAGCTGGAGACAATCAGAAGTAGAGTAGCACGAGTTCATGCCATGTTTGAGAACGATTAAGAGCCAAACTTGGAATTTATGCAATTAATGACATCATCGCCTACTTGAAAAGCCTGGGTTAACACTTCAGTTCGAATCAAAGGTTTTGAAGAGAAGAGAATTATGAGAAGCAAATGACTATTGAAGGCCGTGAAAAAAACGTCTTTCCCTTCTCCAATTCTGTTGGAAGTGAACAAGACCCCCGGGACTCGGAACAACAAACATCTGTCCCTCGGTCAAAATCGTGGAGGTGTAACAATTCCTACAAACAACTTCCCTTGATGACTAATTCCGTCTCGGTGGCTCCAGCATGCGAATGTACAGGGTTCAACGAACCGGGAGCAAAGTGCCCAAGTCCACTCGGTTCATGGAGTATTCAAACCAGGAAATATGCAAGAACATTAGCAGCAGAGATAGACAAACCAACCAAACCTGTTAGTTGTTTTCCCCTCTTTACTCAACCCATCAAAGAAAAATATCATCTGAACTTACGTTCTCCACACGTTTACAGTGGAATCCATCAACTGATATAGGAGCAGTCACGTCTGCAACACAGAAATCCTGCAAGGAATCAGGATCAGCTGAATTGACAAGCCAAAGGAAAAGCAATGACCCTGTGATCGGGTAACTCGACAAGAAAAAGCGCTTCCAAGAAATCATGGCAGACATGGATTCAGTAACCAAATACAAATAAGCAGCTTTCCACATTAGAGGAGCTCAAAACCCTTTTTTATCTTGGTCTGTCAAGATTCATGGTAACCCCCGAACTCTCCTTGCAGATATACGGATTAGTTATAAGGGGCAAGCAACTTGGCAAGGTTGCTGACTTCAGACAGCAGTTAAATAACATTAACTGCAATAATTGTGGACAGGACCGTAGTCTCGGAACAATGATTGTGGATCCCTTGGTTGCAATAAATAATTGGGACGATCTCCTTCTCGTCCACCGAGTTGAAATGGTCGTGCAGGACCTTCTTCTGATGTGGTCCATGAAAACAATGATAGAATTTTATCATTATTGTGGATTAGCATAATTGAAATTAATTTGTACAAATTCCGATTAATTAGATTTCAATTGTAATTCTCTTTAACGTGTTATTGAGCTTCGTGTTCACGGGAACCATGATGGGTGAACTTACCACGATATTAAAAGCGCGGAGGCCTCTCGCTAAATTTCACTTTTAAATCTGATCATGCAATTGAAATCAGATGCGTCTTTTCTTGATTAAGGATTAGAATAGCGATGAAGAAATCCTCCTGATCTCTATCACGTCGCTTTACAGAAAACAACAATGGATTCAATGTTTCCTCAATTTCTAGGTATTTATCAATCGAATTATTGAACATAGTATGTTACAATTCTAGGGTTAATTATTTGTGCAGATTAATCATGAAATTAATCTTGTATTTCGTGTATAATTTTCTTTCAATTGGTATCAGAGCCCGACTCAAGACAAATTGGTATTGTCCCCTTTTGGTCGAGGCCGCGGATCGAACCCCCGACTTCAGGGTTTTGGTGTTTCTAAGAACACGTCTCACACCTTAATAAAAAATATACTGTACTCTCCGAATTTTTCCTTGAAAATTTTTGTACTTATTCCTAGTATTATTTGGGTTTGTGAGGTATTATGTACTCTCAGAGTTATATAGTTGTACACCAAAATTAATTTTTGATGTTGTTTATGCATATAATGTTAAATTATATGATTACTATGGTTATTTTTGCAATTATGGTGCTAATTGAACCTATGGGATCAATCTTGGGGAATGCTATTGAACTCTTGTCATTTATTTTGTGTAATTGTGAGCTCGCGTATCGTGAGACCAATTATTACAAATTGCTGTTGTAATGTTGTTATTGGGCATACATTAGATGTCATGTTAATGATGCACTTACCTTATCGGTTTGTCTTTATCAATGTGGTTTCTAATGTTTTGTTTAATTCATTTAATTATGTCTTTAAAGTTTTCAATATCCTATCGATATTAGCTTTAGGGCATAGTTTAATGTTCTGGATGATCTGTGTTGTAATTCGAGACCCTTAGGCAGGATTGCAATTGCATGAGAACCTAGCTGTGTTGTTTGCCCAATTATGCTAGTTTTGATACATTTGCTAAATCTCCCTGCTTTGTATCAATTTCCAGCTTTGAATTCTTTGATTAAGCTAAATGGGACCAATTATGAGGACTGGCTTGAATCTTTAAATCTTTTCTTGGCGGTTTCTAATGTTGATGTTGCTCTCACTGAGGATGAGCCTGCACAACCCACTGTTGAGTCTTCCGCTGCAGATAGAGCTAAATATGATAAATGGGTTCGTGCTAATAAGGTTTGCTTGATGACCATCAAGTACACAATGGAGAAGACCATTAAAGAGAGCATCATAGAAACTGATAATGCCAAAGATTATCTCAAGGTTGTTGGTGAAAAGTTCCAGAAGTTTGATAAGACTGAAAAGTCTAATTACTTGTCTTTATTTTCTAAGACCAAGTATGATGGTGTGGGTGGTGTTCCTCAAATCTTTGTCTGTTTTGAATCGAATCTGGTTGATGTTCCTCCTAATTCATGGTGGTTAGACACTGGTGCCACTATTCATGTAACGAACTCATTCGGGAGTTCAAAAGCAAAGTGAAACCAAATAAAGGGGAGGTGATGGTGCAACTAGGAGATGGATCTAGTGTTAATGTTGAGCACATAGGAGTAGTTTCCTTGACGTTGAGTAGTGGACATGATTTGCTATTGAAAGATGCTGTTTATGTGCCTTCTATGAGAAGGAATTTGATTTCAGATTCTGTTTTACACAGTTGTGGATACAATTTCCATATAATCAATAATGGAATTGTTTTGTACTATGATTCTGCTGTTGTTGGTTCTGCAATTATGCGAGATGGATTGTTTATGCTGATTGCTAATTCTTCTCGTTTTGATCGACTGCATGACAATATTAATGCTGTTGTTGGAGAGAAACGTGGGAGAGTTGCTGAAAAATCTTCTATGTTGTGGCATAAACGGTTAGGACATATCTCTAAAGAAAGAATAGAGCGGTTGATTAAGGAAACTATTTTGCATGATTTGGACTTCTCTGATTTTGACACTTGTGTTGATTGCTTAAAGGGGAAGTTTACAGCTAAAGTAAGAAAGGAGAAAATGATCAGGAAGGAGGAACCATTACAGATAATTCACACAGACATTTGTGGACCCATTACTCCTATTGCCATGGGAGGCTATAGATACTTTATCACCTTCATTGATGATTTTTCACGGTATGGATGGATTGAATTGTTGCGTGAGAAATCTGAGTCCTTGGATGCTTTTAAGTCACTGAAAAATATTGTTGAATTGCAACTTGGGAAGCAGATCAAATGTGTAAGATCTGATAGAGGTGGTGAGTATTATGGTCGGTATGATGAAACTGGAAGAAACCCTGGCCCTTTTGCTAGATACTTGCAGGATTGTGGGATTGAGGCACAATATACCATGCCTGGCACTCCTCAACAAAATGGGATTGCAGAGAGGCGAAATCGTACTCTTATGGAGATGGTTAGGTGCATGCTTAGTCACTCCACCTTACCAGAGTTTTTATGGGGAGATGCTTTAAGGACTGCTGTTTATGTTCTGAATCATGTGCCTAGTAATCCTCAGTTGAAGAAACTTGATCCTAGAACTATTTCAGGTTACTTTATTGGTTATTGTACTGGCTCAAGAGGTTCAAGATTTTATTGTCCCAATCACACTACTAGAGTCATTGAATCAGATCGGGCTGTCTATTTTGAAGGGGACATGGAATATAATGAAAACCATGAGTCTCGTGTTGTTGATTTTAGAGAGGATCGTGTTATTGTTCCTATACCTATTGTTTTTCATCCTGGGGAGATTCAGACTCCTCAGATTCCTGATGATGTTGTTGATTCAGGAAATGATGTTGAAATTCCTCAACAGGTTGGCATTGATTTTGAAGTCCCAGATGTGGTTGTAGTTCCACCTAGGAGATCCGAAAGGATTCCTAAACCTACTGAGTCTTCTAAATTTCGAGATTATTATATTTACTTGGAGGAGCATGAATTCAATTTAGTTGAAGACTCAGATCCTATTTCTTTTCAGGAAGCCATTTCTTGTTCTCGTAGTTCACATTGGTTGGCAGCCATGGAAGATGAATTGGCTTCTATGAGTATGAATGGCGTTTGGGATTTGGTGGATTTACCCAGTGGTTGTAAGACTGTTGGGTGTAAATGGGTCTTTAAGACTAAACGTGATGCTAGAGGCGAGATATAAAGGTACAAAGCTAGACTTGTTGCGAAGGGATATAACCAGAGGGAAGGTATAGACTACAAAGAGACTTTTTCCCCAGTCTCTACTAAAGATTCATTACGCATTGTGATGGCTTTAGTTGCTCATTTTGATTTGGAGCTCCATCAAATGGATGTGAAAACTGCTTTCCTGAATGGTGATTTGTATGAAGATGTGTTCATGAATCAGCCTGCTGGTTTTGTTGAGAAAGGTAAGGAACATATGGTATGCAAGTTGAGAAAATCCATTTATGGGCTGAAACAAGCCTCCAGACAATGCTATTCGAAGTTTGATAAAATTGTTTCCTCTCTTGGCTTCAAGGAAAATGTTGTTGATCAATGCATTTACTTGAAGAATAGTGGGAGAAAATTCATTATTCTTGTCTTATATGTTGATGACATTCTTTTAGCTAGTAATGATGTGGATTTTCTTTCTGAGACTAAACAAATGTTGGCAGCTCATTTTGATATGAAAGATCTTGGTGATGCTTCTTTTTTTCTGGGCATTGAAATTCGTCGTGATAGATCTCGTGGTGTTCTTGGTTTATCTCAGAAAAGATATATAGAAAGGGTTTTGAATAGATTCAACATGAAGACTTGTAATCCTTGCAAAGGCACCCATTCAAAAGGGTGACAAACTCTCGAATAGCCAAAGGTCCTCAAAATGATAAAGATAAATCAGAGATGGAAAAGGTCCTATATGCTTCTGCTGTTGGCAGTCTTATGTATGCTCAAGTTTGTACACGTCCTGATATTGCTTTTGTTGTTGGTGTACTTGGGAGATACTTGAGCAACCTCGTGTGGGTCATTGGCAAGTCGTGAACGAGTTCGAGGTACCTACAAGGTACTAAAGATTACATGTTCACTTACAGGATGTCCGATCACCTTGAGGTGACGAGTTATTCGATTCGATTATGGTGGTGCCTCGATGATCACAAATCCACATCGGGATATATCTTTATGCTTCTTTGGAGGAGTCAGATCTTGGAAAAGTGTTAAACAAACACTTACAAAGAACTTCAACTATGGAGGCAGAGTATGTGGCTTGTTATGAAGCTACTCGACAGCAATATGGTTGAAGAATTTCATTTCGAGCTTCATCTTATGGAGAGTGTTTCTAGACCTCGACCATATATTGTGATAACTCTGCATGGTGGGCTTCTCTCAAATATGCAAGAACTCCAAGCGTTCGAAGCATTTTGATACGAAGTATATGTTTGTTAGAGAGAAGGTTAAGGAGTTTCAGACTCATATAGAGCATATACCCACCGATCTTATGGTGGCAGATCCTTTAACCAAAGGCTTGACTGTTAAGGCTTTTGTGAATCATGTAACCCGTATGGGTCTATTTAGATTTTTTGATGCCTTGGATTAGTGGGAGTCTGTCTTTTATGTTATTTTGATAGCAACATTGTATTTGACTATTTTGTTATTCAGTATAAAGACTTTTGCATATAATTGTTGCTATTATTGTTGTTGCCATATACTTTGTTGAGATACTGCGGAGATATATTTAAATGTTTGTATATATATGGCATTTTGTTGGAGACATTTTGTATCAAGTCTCATCTTGTTGTTATGAGATATTTGGTTAAATCTCAATTGGCATCTTGAGTGGATGCTTAGGCCATTTTGTTTGGAATTACACAAACGGATTACTTTTTTGTGTGCATTTCCTTATGACACATTTTGTTTAGGTCATCGAGGTATGGGTATCTTGCATATATGTTATCAGTACTCCTATCGGGTCTGATTCCTATATTGTTGAGATACTTGTAACCTCATTTTGGACTTATGATTGAGAGATTGTTGACTCTACTTTGACATCTTATTGTGGCCACATATTGTTATATTAATCTGGGATCTATTTATGTTGTTTAATGATTTTGGTTATGCTGTCCAAGTGGGAGAATGATAGAATTTTATCATTATTGTGGACTAGCATAATTGAAATTAATTTGTACAAATCCCGATTAATTAGATGTCAATTGTAATTCTCTTTTAACGTGTCATTGGGCCTGTGTTCATGGGCTTGCTATGATGGGTAGGCTTGACCCATGT
Organism: Erythroxylum novogranatense; assembly: GCA_029891385.1. Taxonomy (NCBI): domain Eukaryota; kingdom Viridiplantae; phylum Streptophyta; class Magnoliopsida; order Malpighiales; family Erythroxylaceae; genus Erythroxylum; species Erythroxylum novogranatense. The sequence continues at coordinate 76,106,573 of CM057233.1, forward strand.
ATTATAAAACACAGGAGGCCCTACTGCTAGCCCACCTTTAAATACAGTTGCCCCATTGAAACTGTATGCGTCTTTTGCTGATTAAGGATTGGGAATAGCAGTAGCAAATCCTCTGCATCTCTATCACGTCGCTTTACAGAAAACAACAATGGATTCAATGTTTCCTAAATTTCCAGGTATTTATCAATCGAATGATTGAACATAGTATGTTACAATTCTAGGGTTAATTATTTGTGCAGATTAATCATGAAATTAATCTTGTATTTCGTGTATAATTTTCTTTCAAACAACTCAATAGCTTTTATTGATTTAGGTGACTTCACACCCAATCTGAACCATGAACTTCGCTTGGCCAGTTTTCCTTTCCGAGGAAAGGGTCGAACAAAGCCAGATTTTTCAAGGGTCCTTTCAGTTTAACGTGAATGAGAGTCGACCATATTCTAGTCTACATAGCATTTTCTTGCAATATCAGTAACATTTTAATCAGTCAGTAGAAATAAACTATGTTCATGCGTCATATTTGGAAAATGAAAGTTGAGTTAGATCAATAAATTAACCATTAAGTAGCTGTTAAATTGCCTTGTTTAACTATGCACTTATTCAAGATAGCCTCTGGTTCTAACATAGCTAAGAGGAGATGGTAGCAAGATAGAAGTTGTTTGAGAAGTAGAGAGAATTGAATTCAGTTAAGAAATATGAAAATAGAGTACCTAATGCATATGTTTCTATGTTAAAATCTTAATGGAAGTTAGGCAATGCTAAGACTAGAGTTGAAGTAAGAGCTTGCTACAGTGATTCAAATGCCTCACGTGATGTAGCATTCTAAGGGAAAGTAACATTATTTTTTAGCAGAAGTTCCAAATGTAGTTTGTAAAAATCATTAACATGCATTTTGATCTGGTAGTAAGTAGATCTTAAATCCAACCTAGAAAGTTTTAAAGCTAAAGTTCCATGCACTTCTTGTAATAACTCTTTAATAACAAGAAAAGAGAAAATTTATCTTTTATGGTTAAATTGATTAAGCTTTTATAGTCAATGCACATTATCCATATATTGTCTTTCTTTTTAACTATAACAACGCAAGAAGAGAAGGGAGAAGTATTGGCCTATATAACACTTAAATCCAACAATTCTTGTCATTTTTCTCAATGATATCATTCTATAATGCTTCATATACGTATGGTCTATGACTAGTTGACATCCTTATTTTAAAGTAATCTAGTGATCATGCTATCTTTGAGGAGGTAAGCCTTTAGGTTCCCTAAAAATTGTTGCAAACTTTATTAACGCATTAACTATTACACCAGGTAAGGTACTGGTCACTACTAACAAGTCTACTTCCTCTAAATACTTATTCCTCAGACTTTGTTAACAATGCCTCCACAAATTCTCCCTATGAAGCTATCCTTCCCTTCTCCTTATTAGGTGAATGGAAGCTAAATTTCACCTTATCTGCTTCCATCATATGATCAATCTCAAAAAATTGCTCTGCCTTATAGATCAATTCATTCAAACTCTTACCACAAAACTTTGGAAATTTCAGTTTGGTGTAGTGGCTATTGTTGTTATAGCCTAATCTTGGACCTAAAACCCTATTGTTGCCGCTAGTGCTTTATTGTTAAGATTGAGAAGCTGCCTCTGTAGCCTGTAAAACAATTCCTAAAATCATCAACTTGATTTCCTCCATAGTTTTATCAATCTGCTCTCTGATTTCTTTAATTGCTTTATCTTGTCCTTCATTTATTTCCTTAAAGAGATTCTCAAGATCCTTGAGATCTTGCTTCTTTTTATTATTCTCCATTACCAGGAACATGTTGTCATACTAGCTTAGAATCATATTCTCAAAAACATAGTTCATGAAGTTAAACAAGAAGATTAGAGAAGGAAGAGAGAAGAATAAGAAAGAGAGAGAGAGAATAATCTTGAGTTTAATGTGTATTATAATGTTCTTGGGCATACAACTTTGTATTTATACAATGAATTAATGCTTAAGATTTCATCTTATTCTAACTCCTTTAACAAATTATGTTATTATTAACAATCATTATCTAATTTTGGAGAAAACCAATATTAGTAACAATATAGCTAAGAAACTCAACTAATAGTTGTAAAAGTAACTTAATAATATTTAAAATTGATAGCCTTAGGACTATTACTATATATAAACAATCCTTAATAGATCCATCATTCGTAGAGCATTTTTCTTGCATGGAAAAAGAACTTATTGCCCTTTATTTTCTTGAAAGTTCAATTATTCTTAGGTTTTTCTAGATCATTTCATAAATAGTTTCAAAAAATTTTTCTCATACCATCCACGTTACCAACCAACATCAGCCTTTTCAACTAGTATTATTCGATATCTAAAATATCAATCAATACCTATTTGAAAATGTAATTTAAAAATATGACGACTAAATTGAAAAAATTCTAAATTTATTGTAAATTCCAACCTTACATGTTGATCATATCATAATTTCATAAGCATTCCAATTCCCTTCCTCTCCTCGACTTCGTTCTCTTACTCCCCTTCTCACCAAACCACAACCCCCCTCTTCGTTGCCTACTCCATGCATGACGATGACACAAAGTAAGGGTCTAGGAAGGATGGAAGGCTAGTGGGGTTTGTTACTTAGAAACGAAGGATTTGGTGGAAAATATGAAGTTACCAGGGAGTGACATTGAGAGGATGAAGTTTGAGCTTCTTCAGAGAAATGGAAACAAAAGACCAGGGAATTAATTGAATGTAAAGTCTTTGAAAAAGAGGAGTTATAAAGCAGAAGGGGTGAGGAAGAAGACATGACTTTGACAATCTATTGTGTGTAGTAAAGCAATATGGTGTGGTAGCGGTAGTTGAAACATGAGGGTATGTTTGGCAATTATAGGGCCACCAAATGTATAAAAGGATGTGATATTATTATTAAATTATGAATTTAGTATAAAAGAGGAGGTTTTATATTATTCCTTATAATATTTGAGTTGATCAATTAATTCTAATGTGTACTAATTAATCTTTGTAGATGAACCACTCATCATTATTATGATTTTTGATACAGGATTGAAACAAAGTTAAAAACTATATATCACAATATGAGGGATTACTTTATAAATTTATAAAATTTAGGGATTATTTTGTAATTTAAAAATACTCAATCAATTACTGATATTAATTGGTATTGGTACCATAGTGTACTAGAACCAACGTTCAGTATAATTTTCATAATATTGGTATGAATATGTAATAATTTAGAAATAAAATATTTTAAATAAATTATTAACAAGTCAATTACTCAAAATTAAATAACAAATTAGATTCAAGTAATGTTTTAAGTTTAATTGTATCTTTCTTGTTAAATAATCAACCAATAAATACATCTAAACTTTGTTACCTAAGGAATCAACTAAATATGCTTCCTTTAAGTTCTACTTTACATGACAAACATGAAAGGAACTCCTCCTCACTAAGCCATCATGGCCCCGTAACAACAATAAAGCAGGAAATTGCATGCATCTAGTTGGCAAAGTTTTATACCTATGCTTCTCCCTTTCTAAAATGCATCTTTACTTTTTTTTTTTTTCAGATTATATGAATATTTAAAATTTTGAAAAATAAAATAAGAAATATCCAAAAATTGGTTTGAATTTATAATTGTAATTATTTTATACTCAATCGAGGTCTTATGTTTATAAGTGTCGAATGATCAAGTTTTAATTATCTTATTATAATAATAAATAAAATTTAAATTATTAAAATTTAATAGTACATTAGAATATATTATTGATTATTTATATTTATAAAATAAATCAAACAAAAGAAAGAAGACATAACTACAATTTGATAAATATAATATAATCATGAACTATATAACTTTTGGATGAAATATAGAAAATAGATATTAATAAATAAAATTAGGATTAAAAACTACTATATCTAAAAATTGATGACATACATAGAATCTAGGTGGTTAGATTTCTATAAAATAAAGTTTAAAGTAAAAATTTCAATATAATTGTATTTTTAGCTAAAAGTACAAATTAAACCCTAATATTTTAGTAAAATATAGTTTAAACCTTAACATTTCGAGCATTTAATTTCAACCACGAGTAAATAGAAAATTTAATGAAGTTAAAACTTTTGTTAATTTGATAACATAGTACTTACTACGCCATATGTATGTCACGCGGCATAATGAGGCTCATATAACTTTTTTAAAACTTAAAATTATTAATAATTTGTGTGAATTTAATTATTATGTTATGTTATTTTTTAGTTAAGTTATAAAGTAAAATAACTAAAATCCCTAATCTAGAAACCCTAATTATGAAATTCAATTCTAAATCCCTAATTGAATTCATGTCACTCCCTCTTTATGGCATCGATTTCCTCTTTTTTTGTCCTGTACGAACTTTCTCTTATTTCTATCCCGCATCAACTTCCAGCTTCTTCTTGTTTCTATCTCCTATCAACTTTTTTATAGCTCTCTCTCACATCTTGCATTGGCTAAGACAACAACTTATCATTATTTTTGTCTGATTTATATGATAACAACATAAACAAATGGAGAGGAGGCATTACTTTATGGTAGGTGGTTTTTTTAATTATATCTTTATCTTTTTCTATTTGATATGGTCTCTTTGTAACATCCCGTCACCGATGGGAGGGTTATATTGGTAAATTGAGACGGGTTAGAATTTTTACCGCATATTATTGACTGAGCATCCATTTGGCCTCTAATTTTAGAGAAATGAGTCTTTTGCATATGCACATATAGATACATGCATTCATAACATTTTTCCGGCATTTGATTTTGAATATGATATGAATTGTGAAATTGTGAGATAATTAGATTTGATAATGACTTATTGGGAATCTTGGAAGAATTGGGTTTGAAAATGTGAATAGGAAATATTTTAGAGTAATTGCCAGTCGAAAGTGACGCTTCGGAAATTTTCTGGAAAATTTGGGAGAAAAAGTCTGAACCGGAAATTTTTCGAGTGATGGACTGATTGATTGCATAGTGCTAGAATAACTGTCCAATGGCCATGAAAAAATTTAGAGATATGATTTTAGAAATTAACATGTCGAGCCATTGAATTTTTGGAGACAAATTGGACTGGAAATGAAATTGAAAAGAGAAAGAGATTTAAATGTTTTGGGAGGAAAAAGACAAGAGGCTTAATTGTTCAGCATATAAATGCCTTGAGTTTTGAGCTTTGAAGGAAAAGAAATCCTTCTCTCCCAGGGTGATTGCTTCTTCTTCCTTGGGTGATCTTCGATCCTTGCCCTTCTATTTGCTTGCTTTTCCTTCCTTGTGTAAAGCCAAGCCTAAACCCTAAGGGAAGACGATGATTGTGAGAGTTTGAAAGCTTAATCGTTGGTGTTAGGGTTTGGAAAGATTTCAGAAGTTAAAGAGGGGAAGCTTGATTTGGTAAGTAAATTGGTTTAATGTTGTTTATTTATTAGTTAAATGCATACATGAGTTTATTTGAGGAAGATTGGGGTAGTTATGGATGAGTTATGACTGGTTTTTGAGAGAGAAAAATAAAAAGAGAATCGGAGAAGACGAACCAGGGCGATAATGATTTTAAGGTAATACCCTAGCGAGTATGACTTGATAAATTGACTAAATATTAGAATGGAATTGATGGAGTTCCATAACATGTTATTGAATTGGAAGTGAGTTATTATTGAGCAATTGAGTAGAAAGTTAGAATTTGACAAAAGAAAGTGAAAAATGGGAAATAGCACCGGGAAAGTCATGAGTAGGCATCGTACATCTTTTATTTACGGCATGTGCATCATCAAATTGTTTGACTGTGCATTTGTAATGGAAATTATTTGACTATTATAGAAGCTCTGATGGACCGATATTCCACAGATATTGCTGGGACTTCCAGGCTGTAGCTCGGAAGTACAAATGAGTGACCTAGTTGGTTCCTCAATCTATGTGTGTTTAATATTATGCATTGATGCCATGTGGAGATAATGGATGGATATGTGTGTTTGATTTTGATTGATTTCGGACCATGGGTGTCCGAAATATTGGTAACTTGATATTGAAGTGCTATTGCGTGTAAATGATTATGAATGCATTAATGAAATAAATTATAAATGTATATGACTAAAATACCAGACTGAAGGTCTGAAGGAATGAGAAATGGCATTGAAATGTAAATGACGGTAACTGAAAATTGGAGCATATGCATTCATGCATAAAGGCATGATCAGATAATGACATTGTGACGGAAGCGATAACGTATTATGAGCTTTAAGCTCAACGACAGGCTTCGTGCCCAACGTATTTCAGAGCCACTGGCTCAACGTATCAGGGCATTCGGGCCTAATGTATTCAGAGCCACAGGCTCAACGCAATGTGCCCGTCACTAAGACAGTTCAGGCGCACGGTCACAACAACGTAATGAAAATGAAAAGTGTCATATGTGCATTGCATATATGGTATGATTGAATGTAAATTGTGTGAAAGGCGAAATGCCTTACATTTGAGAAATGTGATCGTATGTGATATTTGGTAAATTGTGTGTTAATGCATGAATTGAGTGAACCATCGATGATGGTTTCTCACTGAGTTCGCAAACTCACCCAACATTGCAATTATTTTTCAGGAATTGTCGAGTACCCCGTTAGACAAACGGGAGTATAATTACTACAAAAGAGTTAGAGTTGAAGTCGAGATCAGTTTCACATCTACATTAGAGTCATTTGGTATTATTGTAAATTTGTAATTCTGCAAATCCCGCATATTAGTACCGTTATTGTATTGGGCCCAATTTTGGCTATGGATAATGTGTGTATAAATTATTTTATGATTGAAAATGATTTCATATTAAATCGGGCTCAAATTATTTACTGATATCTGCGCACTCGATTGGTTTTTTTAAAAAAGAAAAATGTATTACCGAGTTTTTAAACTGTTTTGACTGCTCTAGCATACCACCCTCGTGAGGCACGGTCTCAGATATCACCCTCGATATTAGGTTTGGGTCTTGCGGGAGTGGGATGCTACAGTTGTGGTATCAGAGCCCAGAAGTACAATCTTACATGGGCATTCTGAAAAAAAATGTGTGTCAAGTCACATGCAGTTAAGTCATGTCACGGCAGACAGTGACAACTAATCCCCAGTTTAGTATATGAGTCACATGCATGAGTATGTCTCAGTTGTGTAAGCGGTTAGAATAGAAAGGAAAATGAAAATGTGTTAGAATGTGATAAAAAGGAAGTTGTGGATGTCGTGAAATAAGAAAAAGGTGTATAGTTCGATTGGACAAAAGAAGATTAAGTGTATTGGTATCAGTGGATATAAGTGTTACATTGAGGTATACCCTTAAATGTGGGATAGAAATGAAGTTATAGTTGTGGATTGATAGAGGAAAATAGAGATATGATAATGGCAAGATTTCAAGTGTATAAAGTGGATGAAAATAAAATGTCCTATGATCTTGAGAAGTTACAAATTGGGTTTGATTACTGTGACGAGAGTTATGAATAATGATATATGACTTTGAGTCAAATTATGTTAGTGGGGAAAATTCAGAATGAATGTCTATCTATGATATTGATTTAAGTGTGAAAATACATGGGTATAATGCAATAATGAAAAGATTGAAACGTAAGACAATGAAAATGATAGATGAAAAAGTTATCAAGGTTTAGTTGATTTGCTTGTGTAAATACACATCTGATTATGGGAGCCCATGACAAGTGAAAAGAGTAAGCTTAATTGTTCCATATATGTGGTGACGGTATGGGAAGTAATTGATGAGTTAGTGGATAATTGCCAGTCATAATTCTTATAGTTTGAAATTCTATAAGAGTTAGAATAAGAAGTGAAAATGTTTATAGTGATCACTTAGGAATAATTGAAATTGTTATATGTTAAGGACATGATCATGGCATAATCCTCACAAGTGAGGATAGGGACAAAAAGAGAGATTGTTGTCACAAATCAAAAGAGATTAAGGTATCCTTATCGTAAATGACTGATTGGTCCTATCTCTCGATAGATGAAATGATCTTGATGTTATGTACTTCACTGAATAAAAGGATGTCCTAATTATGTGAATTGTGGCACAAATGATCTTTATGGGATATAATGAGTTATAGCTAGAAACTGATATTTTTTTTAAGGCATTGAGTTTGGCTGACAAGAAATGTGAAAATTGTTGATGATTAGGAATTTCATGAGCGTTATTGATGAAAGTAGTAAGAAATCTTCTTTCAAAGAAGAGTTCCCTTAATTGGGTTAAGTCGAATAGACGACTCAATTTAAACATGATAAATGAAAGGATAAATTGGAGATAAATCTCAAATGAACTAAAAGTCATTCTGGGAGTCCTAATCTTAGTGGAGACTCAAGTGTAAGAGATAGAATATGCTACTGAAAAAGTGTACATTATGTTGGTGAAATGACTCTGATTATGTAAGAGAATTACTGAACATCAAGGAAATATTAATTGCATATATGAGGAGAATATAGGTTCGTGTATATTTTGTGTAATTATGTTCTGAAAGTTTGAGATTCATATAATGAATGTTTATTTAGCCCAGGGAGTGATCTATCGTAAATAAATTTGGTTATGTGGAGAAATTAGGGTAAAGGAACATGTGTTAGAATATGTTATGATGAAACAGAGAAAATTATAAGAAAATTGTTCCTCATTGGAGACATCCGATATTTAAAGAGTTATATGAAGCAATTAGGGGTATAAGGAGTTTATTGTATTACTGAAGAGTAAAGTGTATCAATTGTATTTAAATCGAAAAGTGATTATGATCATCAATGATCGATCGAACGTATTTAAAAAGTGAAGAAGATAAATTGACACTGTTGAGGAATTTTATATCATGCAAGTTTCATAAGAGTGAATCTTAATATGATCGAATGAATAGTGGATGAATTAGTATACGAACATGGTATATTGGGAGACTTAATGAAGATATAGGTGCTGATAAAATGCGAAATTTCAAGGGATATATGTATACGGGATTTGGAGTTATTTAGAACTAACTGAATGCTGGATGCGTCCAGAAATTATCAAAGATTTTCTGGTTTATCTTTGATAATAATGTTTGAGGAAAATCGTGTGAATGGTATGACTGATGATTGTAAAAGAGACATTTGGAGAAATGTTCAGCTTAAGTATTGATCGTATCGCTTTAAATTGGAGATTTTGCAATATATATTGAAGTGTCCCAGTAAAGGTTATGATGCAATCTGTTGAAATGGTGTAAAGTGATTTTATGTACCTAAGGACAAATATAACTTCATGGGCTGTATTGTGATTGATGATTTGAAATTTGTTGTATTGAGTGTTACTTTAAAAGCTTGGAGACATTAATTGTACAGAAACATTTGGAAGATATTCAGGGATACGCAAATCGATAACGGTCAAGAGATTTCGAGAATTTGAAGGATTTGAAAAGGATTAAGCGATTGATTATTTCAAACTAAGCTAGTGATGCAATTCAATGGATTGAACAGAAAAATTCAATGGCAGAAGATCACAATTCGGGTGATAAGCTTGTATTACTGAGTGCAAACTATCGATCTATCAAAGGGGCAAAAAGAGTGTATTATTAGTTATTGGAATTTGCAAATTAGTTGTGTATATAAAGGATTGGCAAAGACCAAATTAAGGTGTTTGAAATTTGCGAACCTTATCGAGGAATTGAAAATAACTTTAATTATTGAGGAAAGTGATATGTATAATTCAATTAATAAATATGTGTAGTATAGACTAAAGAAACCGTTAGAGAAATCGCGAGGAACGATCAGAGCCTTATGGTTTAGTAAGAGTACATCGAAAGAGTAATTGATGGTTTAGAGGGAAAAATCGAATGATTATATGTGTGAATAACCAACAGACTAGACTCTTGGGAATAAATGTCAAACTAGTATTTTGGAATTCATTGGGATATGAAATTGATGTTTAGTTCAGATTGATTGTGAGCATATTAATTGTTGTATGGGTGACACCATTTGAACAGTGTATCATGTTGATGAGTAAAATGAATTTGTAACGGGGATTGAGAAATCCAAGTAAAAGGGTAATGAATTGAGTGGATCGAAGTTATTAGAATCTTATGAGATTAGTGTTTTAGCACAAAAGAGACGTAATCTAATAAGTGAGAAATGAAATGCTTCAAAGTGTATCGCCTCAGCCAAGATACACTTAGATGAGATAAAGGTGTAATTGGGGGAAACTAAATTCGTTATAAAGTGGCATCTATGTGACTGTAATGTGAATGGAACTAGGAATTGGTAAGTCAGTCTAAACTTGAAAGATGATCCGGATCCAAAGTGTTACATAGATAGGATTCGGAAATATTGTTAGGATCCGATATATGTGTTATTGATATTGAAAGTGGCGACTTGCGAGTAATCATGAGAAAACAGTAAAGCAATGTAGAGTTTGAGAAAGATGAGTGGTTCATCGATGGTTTTGATTTCAGTTAAATGGTAGAAATTATTCGTGTAGCGAAATAAGTGGGAATCAGAGATTCATTGATCGAAAAGACTCCCCCACCTTCTTGATCAGTCGTGTATGAAATTTCGAGGACGAAATTTTTGTTAGGAGGGGAGAATTGTAACATCCCGTCACCGATGGTAGGGTTATATTGGTAAATTGAGACGGGTTAGGATTTTTACCGCATATTATTGACTGAGCATTTATTTGGCCTCTAATTTTAGAGGAATGAGTCTTTTGCACATGTACATATAGATACATGCATTCATGACATTTTCTCGGCATTTGATTGTGAATATGATATGAATTGTGAAATTGTGAGATAATTAGATTTGATCATGACTTATTGGGAATCTTGGAAGAATTGGGTTTGAAAATGTGAATAGGAAATATGTTAGAGTAATTGCCAGTCGAAAGTGACTCTTCAAAAATTTTCTGGAAAATTCGGGAGAAAAAGTCCGAACTGGAAATTTTCTGAGTGATGGTCTGATTGATTGCATAGTGCTAGAATAACTGTCCAATGTCCATGAAAAAATTTAGAGATATGATTTTAGAAATTAACATGTCGAGCCATTGAATTTTTGAGACAAATTGGACTGGAAATGAAATTGAAAAGAGAAAGAGATTTAAATGTTTTGGGAGGAAAAAGACAAGAGGCTTAATTGTTCTGCGTATAAATGCCTTGAGTTTTGAGTTTTGAAGGAAAAGAAATCCTTCTCTCCCAGGGTGACTGCTTCTTCTTCCGTGGGTGATCTTCAATCCTTGCCCTTCTATTTGCTTGCTTTTCCTTCCTTGTGTAAAGCCAAGCCTAAACCCTAAGGGAAGACGATGATTGTGAGAGTTTGAAAGCTTAATCGTTGGTGTTAGGGTTTGGAAAGATTTCGGAAGTTAAAGAGGGGAAGCTTGATTTGGTAAGTAAATTGGTTTAATGTTGTTTATTTATTAGTTAAATGCATACATGAGTTTATTTGAGGAAGATTGGGGTAGTTATGGATGAGTTATGACTAGTTTTTGAGAGAGAAAAATAAAAAGGGAATCGGAGAAGACGAACCAGGGCTCGAACGTCGCGACGAGAAAATGATTAGACGTCGCAACAAGAAAAGGGTTAGACGTCGCGACGAGAAAAGGAGTATACGCTGCGACGCGCGTATGCCGCGACTTGCATAGGCACCGCGACGAGCGATAAATTGCACGTCACGATGAGCGATAGATTGGGACGTCGCGACGAGCAAGTTTGTACGTCACGCTGAGACACTGTATAGCCGCCGCGGCGAGCGTTCATACGTCGTGGCGAGGATCAGATTTCTGAACTGATTTAAATTGGTTTTTGAGGCATAGCTAATGGTGCAGACCTCCAATTGAGGTGATGTTTAATTCGTTATGATCTAGAGAAAGAGGTCTACAATTGAGGAAAAGGATGAGAGTTTGAATTCCGGTTTTTGAGATCTCAATTATAGAAAGAAAGTTAAAAATGTGATTGTATTTCTACCTAAGGATTGTTCTTGGTAATTGGGATATAATTGTGAGGTCCCTAAATGTAAAGAAAGGCTATTGAAATTTAGAACTGAGCATAAAGAATGAATTCGATCTAGAGAATAGTGATAATGATTTTGAGGTAATACCCTAGTGAGTATGACTTGATAAATTCACTGAATATTAGAATGGAATTGATGGAGTTCCATAACATGTTATTGAATTGGAAGTGAGTTATTATTGAGCAATTGAGTAGAAAGTTAGAATTTGACAAAAGAAAGTGGAAAATGGGAAATAGCACCGAGAAAGTCATGAGTAGGCATCGTACATCTTTTATTTATGGCATGTGCATCATCAAATTGTTTGACTGTGCATTTGTAATGGAAATTATTTGACTGTTATAGAGGCTCCGATGGACCGATATTCCACAGATATTGCTGGGACTTCCAGGCTTTAGCTTGGAAGTACAGGTGAGTAACCTAGTTGGTTTCTCAATCTATGTGTGTTTAATATTATGCATTGATGCCATGTGGAGATAATGGATGGATATGTGTGTTTGATTTTGATTGATTTTGGACCATGGGTGTCCGAAATATTGGTAACTTGATATTGAAGTGCTATTGTGTGTAAATGATTATGAATGCATTAATGAAATAAATTGTAAATGTATATGACTGAAATACCGGACCGAAGGCCCGAAGGAATGAGAAATGGCGTTGAAATGTAAATGACAGTAACTGGAAATTGGAGCATATGCATTCATGCATAAAGGCATGATCAGATAATGGCAGTTGTGACCGGAGCAGCCAATGTATTACAGAGCTTTAAGCTCAACGCACAGAGCTTCGTGCCCAACGTATTTCAGAGCCACTGGCTCAACGTATCAGGGCATTCAGGCCCAATGTATTCAGAGCCACAGGCTTAACGCAATGTGCCCGTCACTGGGACAGTTCAAGCGCACGGTCACAACAATGTAATGAAAATAAAAAGTGTCACATGTGCATTGCATATATGGTATGATTGAATGTAAATTATGTGAAAGGCGAAACACCTTACATTTGAGAAATGTGATCGTATGTGATATTTGGTAAATTGTGTGTAAATGCATGAATTGAGTGAACCATCGATGATGGTTTCTCACTGAGTTCGCAAACTCACCCAACATTGCAATTATTTTTCAGGAATTGTCGAGTACCCCGTTAGACAAACGGGAGTATGATTACTCCAAAAGAGTTAGAGTTGAAGTCGGGATCAGTTTCACATCTGCATTAGAGTCATTCGGTATTATTGTAAATTTGTAATTCTGCAAATCCCGCAGATTAGTACCGTTATTGTATTGGGCTCAATTTTGGCTATGGATAATGTGTGTATGAATTGTTTTATGATTGAAAATGATTTCGTATTAAATCGGGCTCAAATTATTTACTGATATCTGCGCACTCGATTGGTTTTTTAAAAAAAGAAAAATGTATTACCAAGTTGTAAAACTGTTTTGACTGCTCTAGCTACCACCCTCGTGAGGCACGGGCTCGGATATCACCCTCGATATCGGGTTTGGGTCTTGCGGGAGTGGGATGCTACACTCTTTATGTCTTTATGTTTGTTGTATGTGTTCCATGCTACTTTATGAAAATCCTTTGTAACTCCCTCTTCTTTATGTGGTCCTTTTTATGTCTTTATGTGCTTTACAAGTTTGTTATATGTGCATTTTCTTATTGTCTAGAAATTGCTCTACATTTTTTGTTGGATTGGACTTACTCCTTGAACATATTTGAGCTAGTATTGTTCCCCTCATTCAGTCCAACACTTTCTTGTAATTTCTTAGATTATGTTCACAAAAATTCAATTAGATGTTTGAACTTGGAAGGGGACTTAAAAATTGAATACAGATCTTAAAAGTAACTAATGAGATGATAAAGTAGTCATGACAATCTCATATTGATAGATTAGAGCATCAAATTTGATACGGATAGATAGGTAAAAACCAAATCAAAGATAAAATAAAAAGCTCTAAATTCATTTTACCTAATTTAGTATATGTCTATTTATTTGACTTTATAACCTATTTAGCTTGAAATTTTTTCCTTTTCCCCTAATGTTTGGAACTTGCCCTATTATGAAACAAAATTGAGGACATTATTTATTAGGGAATGGCTAGCCTTTTGTTAGCTTTAGGAATAATTTAAAGTCTTCACTAGCCAACCTTTATTCCTTATCCACCTAATGTAAAGTTTGTTAAATACAATGCATTTACTTGATTAAATGGAAGGTCACATATATTCAAGTTGTATATATACACAAAACAAATAATTACTCTTTCTTATTATTATTATTATTAGATTTAAAGTCCTTTTTTATTTTTATATCATGTCCTCCTTATTTTTTCTAGTATAGTGATTTTAGGTTTTTTTTGTGATGTTTTAAATGTTAATTACATAATTGTTTAGCTATTAATTTATGTTATGTGAGGCTCATCCTTTTCAGCTGCTTTGTTTTAATTTGGCACTTCTCACTTACATTGTTTTGATTCAAGCATCACTCATTTTGTTAACATGTATGTATACACTAAATGTATTTTATCAATGTTTTGTAATGATTATGAATAGGTTTAATAATGCCCGAATATGGTTCTATAAGGTTGTTAAGGTGTGAAATTCATAGTAGAACCTGAGTTGAAATATATTGATAGGAAAACAAACATTTTTGAAAATTTTGACCTCGATTATCTTAGCTATATATAAACATGTGATATGAGGCAGGGTTGGGATGCCTTTAAGTTCACAAGGTATATTATAGCATACCAACTTTCAAAATTTAGTGATTCACTGAGACTTATTGAGTCAAACCAAAGTTGTCTCAAGTTATTAAACCATGTGAAAATCTATAGAATAATTGATGTATCTATAATCCATATGTTAGACACCCTAATCTTTGCTCCTGAGATATTACCTATAATTAGTATTCCTGATACGCCTTTGGTATGGTATTATTTGGACTGCAAAAGCAAGCAATATTTGAAAGTAATGTTTAACAAATTGAAATTCATTTATCAATATATGTTTTTCTTCCATTTGAGTTCATTTCAACAATTCTTTTATTTGCTTTGATATGTGTAATTGTAGTAGCTTGTCAATAATAAATCTTTATAATTGTCAATCATAATTTAAATTGGACTTAGTTATATCTTTATCACATTTATTTTATTTCAAATTGATTTAAAGATTATTTATGCATATGTTCTTTTATTTGATTTATTATCAATATATTTCTTTGTGTCCTTGTAACATACATATTCTAGTCAATCTAATTTGTTGATGTTTAATTGAATTTTTAATTGAAATAAATTGAAATTGATAAGGGGTTGTTGACCATGCTCAAACATACATTTGTTTTGAGTGCCTATTTACTTTTTGTTAGTATTCATGGATTGATCACGATTCAAAATACGGTTAAAGCCCTTGTGTGTCTTAAACTTATATTGAATGTAGTTAATATTAATTTGGTAACATTTTCTGACTTTTTTGATAATCACTAATTAAAAGAAAATATTTTGTCATTTTTTATAGTTTAACTATTAGGATGGCTATTGTTTCGTCAATTTATTGTAACAGAAAATCAATAGAATTTGTTGAATAAGTAATATCAATTTATTGTAACAGAAAATCAATCTCTTTACCACAACTCTCTTCTTTGGTTAACAATATTTGTAGTTTTACTGATATTCTCAGCTTCCTTAATTTTCTTTTCCCCTCAAGGAAATAAGGTAATTAGGAGGTATATTACATATAAATTTCTATATTAGAACTTCTTTTAATGAAGTAGGCATTTTCTTATTATTTCTAGTCACATAATCCATTAATTCAATTAAAAGAGAACTATAAATGGATCAAAATTCTTTTTTCTTTACTGGAGATTAGGAATAAATGGACTTTCTCAAGGACGTATTTTTGATAGGATTTATCACTACTTTAACTACTTTAATGGCTTGACCGGTTACTTAGGATTCCCAATTATTCTCTTTTCTGATGTTAGCAATAAATAATGGTCAAATAGGATTATTTTCTTCTTAACATCTTTTACTTTTTTCATCATGAGGGAGTTAGAATTAATTTATGTTTATCTACTTCTAGCCATGTGGGGGGAAAGAAGCAACTGTATTCAACCACAAAGTTTATTTTATATACTGTTAGAAGCTTTGTTTTCTTATTATTAGGAGCTTTAGGAATCGCTTTATATGGTTATAATAAACCAAAATTCCATTTTACAACATTATTCAATCAACCATATCCTATAATTTTGGAAATATTATTGTATATTGGATTTCTTATTGCTTTTACTGTCAAATCAACAATTATGCCTTTACATATATGGTTTCCAGATACCTATGGGGAAGTATATTACAATACTTGTATACTTCTAACTAGAATCTTATTTAAAATAGGCACGTATGGATTGATTTGAATCAATATGAAATTATTATCCCACGCTCATTTTCTATTTTCTCCCTAATTAATAATAGTAGAAACAATATAGATAATTATGTAGTTTTAACATCTACGAAACATAATTTAAAAGAAAGATTAGCTTACTCTTCTATGTATGGGTATTAGGGATATACATGAAGGTATGAAGACTAGGGTAAGGGCGAAACAAGGAGAAATAGAGCATTTTATATTGATATTGGGCTATACTAAGGCTCCTTATTGAGTCCCTTTTTGTTTGCAGTAGTAATGAATGAGCTCACCAAGAATATTCAAAGGGATGTAACTTGGTGTATATTGTTTGTTGATGACATTATTTTAGTGGATGAGACAAAAAGGGGGGTCAATGTTGAGCTAGAACTTTAGAGGGATACGTTATAGTGAAAGGAATTTAAATTGAGCAAGATTAAGACTGAGTATTTAGCGTGTAACTTTTTGGGCCATGGGGTGGCTTCTGATGTGGAGGTAAAGATTGGTTATACCATATAAGAGTATTTTAAGCATTTATGGTCTATCTTCCAAATCAATAGAGAGATCGATGAATACATTGTTCACCATATCTGATTAGGGTAGCTTAAATGGAGAAGTACATCAAGAGTTTTATGTGACAAGAAGATACCATGAACGCTCAAAAATAATTATATCATTTACTAATTAGGCTGGCCATACTCTATAAGGTAGAGTGTTGGTCCATCAAACAGGTGCATAGTTATAAGTTAATGTTGAAGATACTCTATTGGATATGCAATTTTACCGTAAGAGATAAGTTCAAGAATGTAATAATAAGAGACAAATTAATGTATATAATATTAACAAAAAATTAAGAAAGACAAGGCTTAGGTAGTTCAAACATGTTAAGAGGAGACAACTTGATGATTTAGTGAGAAAATACGATAAGATTGTACTTAGGGAATGCAAGAGAAAAAAAAGGAAGACCTAAGAAGAACTGGGGGAGGTGATTAATATTAATATATCTCTATTGGAACTTATTGAGGACATGACCCTCAATAGAAAACTTTGATATACTAGGATACAAGTACAAGATCTCACATAGAGAAGTCCTTCTCTTTCTGATAAGTCTTTTAAACATTTTCCTTTGAGTCTTATATCTTATATTTAGCTTAAAAATTTAATATGTAGTACTTCCCTCTTAGTTATTTAGTCTAAACATATCCTTCCTTAGTTTACATATTAATTATTTATTACATATTTTTTTATGTGGGTTTATCAGAACAACCTCTCTATTAATTAGCGGAAAGGTTATGTACTTATTGGCGTCTCTAAACCTTGCATTCAATGGGACTTCTACTGGGATGTTGTTGTTGCATTTTGTTAGTTTCTCATTTGCTTAGGGACAAGTAAGGATTAGGTATGGGGGAATTTGATATGTTATAATTTTTACTAATTTTTAGCATTCAAAATCCTTTATAATCTTATCTTAATGTGTTCAAATTTAATATTTTATAAGAAATGATTTGATTCTTAATATAAATTTGAAAAGTTTGAAATAAATAAGCAATATCACTAATAATTAAGAAAATTTGGGCAAATAAAATATTTTATTTTTCAAATTAGGATTAGATTATGGGAATTAAAGTAAAATTTGGAAAAAAAGTTTGACGTGATCTTAAATGTGGGTACGCTTAGTGAAAATTACAAATTTCAAACTTCAAACTTGCAAGAGAAAATTGTGTTAAAATATTTTAAAACCTTATCTTGGCCAGATTTGGGTGAAAAATCAATGAAGTTATGATCTAGGGATACAAAAGATCACAAGCATAAGATTTTCATATAGGTTTTGAAAGCTATAAATAGAGCCAAGGTATAAAGGAGCAAAGCATCAATTTTCCTGCCTTTTAGAGTCATCTTTTCTTCCTTTCTTTACTAGATATTACAGTAATCTTTCTTTAGTTTTTAGTGGTAATAATGGCGATTATTGGCCGAGTCTTTTATTCTTGGTTGAAAGAAGTGAACACTCTTTTGGAACCTTAAAGATTGGGAGGCAATTGGGCCTTATAGTGAAGTATTTTATTTACTCATATATTGTATTGCTTATCCATTCTTCTATTTTATAATTATTTTTTTATTAATTTCTAATGCACACAATTAATTTATTAGTTGAAATCATTTGCTATATTAAAGTTTGAATATGTAAAATTTAAAGTCTTTTAATCATTTATTGCAACTAGGAGTTTTAATTTCCTACATCTTAAATTGTTTCTCTTAGGAAAAGCAATTAACTAGATTAAATACAACCACATATGTTATATTGTCTTGCTTTTCTTAAGGATATTGTTTAATTAAATTTTGGATCTATCTTTATTAAGCAATAAGCATTAATTGAATTACGTGTTTTAGATTAAATAATCATAAGGAAAGACATATATTTAATATCACATCGAATATATAATTAACAAAATAATTAATTTTTTGCCAGCGATCAATTGTAGTTTTAAAGGGTGGGTGTGACCATAAACCAAGGTTTGTTTTGTTGAAAACTCTCATTTTATTACTTATTTTATTTTCTTTATTACAAAATTTCATAACCCCCTCCTTTTCATTAATTATTCATTTTCTTAACGATTGATAAGCTAGAATTTCTCGCAGGAACAACTTATACTTCCCTATATTACGTTTGTTTAATTGCAAGAATCTAGGAATTAATTTGGGTTACCTATGATAGTTCTACCACCTTGACCCACCCTTTATAGATGAACCTTATAGAGGAACCCTTAAGTTTTTTAGGCATTGGATTCTCACTAATGTTTGTGTTACGCAAGCTAAAATTCTCACTTTTGCTTCATCCACCCCTGCACTCGTGGATGCTTCCCTCCAAGGCGGAATGTGCCCTTATTAATGCATCTTTACATCCCACAGCTTTGGTAGATCACTTAGCCCTGTTCATCTTTGATGTAAAAGTATTTAATTAATGAACTATTACATACTCTTTTAAGAGTGGCTACTTCTAGGCAAACCTCTTGACTATCTTTATAGCCTACCTTCTTTATCATTGAGCAATCATTTAGGAGCTTTAGTTGGTGATCAGGGTCGTTTCTTTATTGTTAATGAAGCTTATCCCCTATCATCTCATTGGACAACCTTAACCCCTATTATTATATGGTCATATATGGTATTCAAAGTTTGCCTCAATTTGACACCACTCTCGCAACTTGCACCAAAACAATATTTTATCCCTATATTTCCAGTCAATTGTTATGCCTCAATGTATTTCAAGGAGAATCATCTAGCTTTGGGTTTAAGTGACATTTCACCCCTAACCATAACTTATTTATTGATTCTTCAACATCATTATATTAGGAACTCCACTTAGTTTTACCCAAGCTTCATCCTAATCATGGATAGATCACCTAAGTTTAGGTCCATAAGCAATGACAATTACCTTATGAAGACTAGCTTTCGCTACAAATTTGGTTGGTTCCTTTAATTAAGCCACTGCCAAGAGTCATCTGCTTATTCTTCAATAGGCACCTGATTAGAGCCCAAGCTCCTTCCACTGCTTGGGAGCTCACGATTTCATCTTCTATTTTACTCCCTAATGGGGATTCCTTTCACCTTTCCCTTATGGTACTACTTTGCTATCAATCACCTAGAAGTATTTAACTTTACGAGGTGGTCCTTGCTAATTCACACCACGTGCCCTATGCTACTTAAGTTAGAGCATAAGCTAGTGACGCTTTTAGCTACTGAGCTTTTTCCATTTAAGGTGCAGCACTCCACCAGTTTACCTAACAACTTGATGCTTGTATTACTCTCCATAACCCCATTTTCACAGTTTAAGCTGCTCTTATTTCACTCGTTGTTATTACAGGAATAGCTTTTGCTTTCTTTTCCTCTAGTTACTAAGATGTTTCAGTTTGCCAGTTGTTTCTTGCTTGCCCATTGAACCTCACCCTTAAATTTAAGGTTAAGACTCTGCTATCCTAAAGTGCTACTAAAATAAAAGGAAGGATCTTATCAATTTCCATAAATGAGAAATCATAAATCAAACTGCCAAATAAAAAAATGGGTTATATCCTATAGTTTTGCACTTACTAAGTTCATGAGTTAGAGATAAGTAGACTTGAACTACTATCATCTGCCACAAGGTAAACCACCACCTCTCAACCCCTGTCTAATTCAACCATAGAGGCTAATGATAGACAATAACTTCCCTCCCCCTTCCTTGAACACAACTTATAACTTTCATTATACTATGCTCTCCAAAAAGCAACTCTTCTCAAAAAGTGCTAAGTTGGAATCACATTCTAACTAAGGATTCATGTAGTTTCCAATCTAGCTACAGTGACACTAGGAATAGAGAGATCCCCCATTTCTACCCTACTTTTTAGTATTATAAATGTTGGTTTAAGAATAATAATGAGTGATTACGCTTGTCTAACCCTTGCTGCCCATTGTGAGAGTGGATAGCTAATGCATTCCATTTATTAAGTCCATGAACCTTGGATGCCGAGGGCATCCTTAGGGCGATCTTATAGTTCCCACAGGGTGGAGACAATGGGGTCAATCTATGGATTTTCCTTCCTTGTGCTTCATTTTATTAAAAGGTTGAAGGGAGATAATGTATCAAGCTACATACAAGGGCCAATTTGATCCTCTTCTCTAGGGATCCTAAATGAAGGAACCCTAAGAGAGTCGCTGACTCTAGATATTGTTTATGTATGATCCATACTAAATCTGACCAACTACCATCCTACCTTCTTTATGTTCTTAACAATTTATCTTTGTTTCAGTAAAGTCTTTCAATGGCATATTTCAGTCTTCTTCCCCATTACTTAGAAAGAGAGAGTCTTTTTTTTTGGTATGAGATCTTATCTTTATCGTCTAGACAATCAGACATCAACATGTAATCGCAACAACCTAATTGCAAGAACGAAGTGGTACCAACTGATCTATATGCCCCCCTCGAGCCAAATAGAGCATGCATAAAGGAGTCAAATGCTTCTTTTATTCTTTTCTTTATTGCATCTAGGCAATCCTAGATTTGAAGTAAAGACCTCACCTGTGAAGTAAATCATTGCACCTACTATCTAACAAATTAGGAGAGAATGAATAGACTCTATTTTAGAGAGCAATTCATCCTTTCCAAACTTAGCATATAACTCTCAATTGTATTGTGCTCTCCAAGTGTATTTATTCCCCCACTTTTTCTTTACCATGGCAAGTCTTTTTGAAATATCTCCGATGAGAATAAAAAGAAAAGTTAAGAGACCCCTTGACCTACTTTAGATGCTCTAAGATCTTTTTTCAAACTTACTCCCAATTGAGTCAAGAGATAGATAAATAAACACATCTCATTACATTAATTGGGGGTATTTTTAATGACTGAAGGGGTCAAAGGCCAAGAAGTGAGTTTATTTAATAGGCAAGCATTCATCTTATAGTTAGATCCAATCTCTTAGTCCTTACAGAAAGGAAAAAGAATTCCATATTTTCCTTTTAAGAATAGAGGGTTAGGAAAATTTTATTAATTGCAACTTTCTCCTAACCTCTGGAAAAGTATGAAAAAAGGCTCCAAATGTGTAATTTTCCCATTGAGGGAGAACCTAAACCTATGCTTGAGAGAATTGTCCATCCACAAATAAGGGATATATAGATTCTCAAGAAGAAAGGAGTCATGGTGGTCCCCTAGACTGCCTAAATCCTAAGAGTGAATAAAAAGTTAGATCTATATTGGATCTCACTTGAATCACCTCATCTATCCTCTTGAGGAGAAGTTTTGTTTCAAACCTCATTTCAAACAGAAGAATTATGCCATACTAATGTGCTTTGAATGATCCACATCTTAGGGTCTAGTGCTAATGAGCACATTGAATTATCTGTATGACTGAGAGCCCTTACGACGTAGGCACAACAATGCAATTATCAGGGGCTCGCTCTATTACTAGACTAATAACCTATTGTGTAAGCCTTCCATTGGGGGCTCTCTATGCCTAAAATGAGAGAAATCCCATTCCCTTCTTTCCTATTTTACGTCTCTATATCCCTCTTGTATGATGATATGGGGCAGTAAAGAAAAAAAGGGATCCTATTAGCTTATTCTGACCAAGGATAATAAACTTATGAGTATGGTCTTACTTCACTGTCAAGAAACGAAATTAGACTTCTGTCATTAAGTTGAACTCATATTATAAGTAACTTCCTTTTTTGTGTGTAAAGTAGTGTCAAAGCAAAATATACAATAAGTATTATCTCTCCCTAAAAAGGAGGTGATCCAATCACACCTTCTAATACAACTACCTTATTACGATTTCACTTCAGTCACTAACCCTACCTTCAACATCCCCCTCCTTGCAATTAAGGTAATAACTTTGGCCATATCTAGCTCCTATAATATGATGGACAATGTATACAAGGCTCAGGAACAAATTCATCATCATATGGCTGATAGATGATTACTAGCAGCTTTAGTTTCATATAGTCGAGATGCATCCTATAATTTGAACCGAGGACGAGTTTTTGGAGTTAGCTCACCTTTATAAGATTGTGACCCTTTTTCTAGACCATTGTAGCATATGTGTCGCCCAGTTATAAGGGGTATGATGACTTGACATTATCCTCTCCTTCCACCGGCTTATCACTAGTAGTTTGTTTAAGGTTCTAAATTCAACAGTTATAACTAAACAATAGGGTTATGCTCATTGCAAGAGTTAACCCAATACCTAATGGCACAGGCTGATGACAGTCATAATGTTGGACCCTGTTTCTAGAGCCCAAACATTCGAAGATAAAACAGAACCTGTCATCCCATAATGGTGACGTGCCCACAAAAGTTGAACAGCAAAAAATTTAAAATTTTGAGCGTCACATGCCAAAATCCAATCATATTTCATAAGTGAATTCTAAGAGAGTTTATACAAGCTCATTTCAAAATACAAAATACAAAAATATGAAATACACCTAAATACAATTTAAATGCTTATGCTTAAAATGGTTCTAAGTTACAAAATTTCCTAAACTAACTTTATTACAAAAGTCTCTATTCTTACTGTTTGCCAAGCTTTGCAAGGATCAATGTTGATCTGCCTTTTTCTGCACCTGAGGAGTGGAAGGGAATGGGGTGAGCTGCGAAGCTCAGTGGCTTATACGTTTATAGGCATTGGCAACGAGCCACACAATCAAACATACATACACTTTATATATTCATATATATTCAAATCTCATTGGGCTAGCAATTCAATCATTCACAATTCAGATTCACAACTCATAGTTCGATATATCATCACATAGAACCTGTCATGTGGAATTAATCATCAAAACATAGCACTTAATCTTGCATCATAACTTGACATATCAAAATGCAAATGCACACATAAATGGCTCAAGAGTTCCGTGAAGTGAAACGAATAAACCAAAGTTTAAACCGTGAACAAAATGAGACCGATTTCTCAGGATCTCGTGGCCTCAAGCGGGCAGCCAGGAGAAGGCTATAGGTCAATGTGCACGTGACTAACAAAACGCTACTCTCTTGCCCAACCACAAACAAATTTATGCTCAATTTAGTCAATCACAAATTTCATATTCTCATGCTTTTTCTTCTTTACATTTAATCAAAATGCCATGATACAAGGCATAGCATAATCATGCTCATAATTCAATTCAAAATGTCATGACCTTTTTCAAGGTATAACATGGTCATAATTCATCATACAAAAATCCATTCGTCTTTCATGGCATGACATGATAATGAATCATCATACATTTTTCATACAATCACATTCATTCAATGTAAGCAATTTAGCATATATTCACACATAAGACAATTTGCTCATTTCACACAACAACCATAAACATATTACCCACGTATTTACTTGCAAAAATCTAAGATCAAGATTGCCTTTCCTTTTGCTGTTGGATTGTCATTCCTTGGTCTCCTTCAAACAACCAAGTTCTCATTCAACACAACATTCCCATATAAATTTATAAAACTTCAAAAATCACAAAAATGAAATAAATGCTAAAATTGGGCTTTGGCTTAACCTACCCATAGTCTATCTAGGTTGGAAAAACCAAAACCTAGTTTAGAAATCCATAAAATTCATCTAGGGTTTCTCCTCTTTCTTCCTACATAACTCATTCTCTTCTCTAATTCCTTTTTGTTTTTCCACTAAGCAAGAAGAAAGATGATGCTTACGTTAGGTTTAGCCCAAATCTTCCTCTTTCTCCTTTTTCCCTAACTTCCACGCACTCTTCTTCCTTTTCTCTTCTCTTCTCACGACTTTCTCTTCTATTTTCTAAGTCCCACGATTTTCCTCTTCTTCTTTTAAATAATCCCACATTATGCTTGCTCTTCCCTTTTTACCCTTCATTTAATTGGTTCTCCCAATTTTGTCCCTTTTTATCCATCAACTACTAACATCTTAACTCCTTATTTTGATAAGCTAAATGAAGCAATTTGATAACACTTCCTTCTATACAAATGTTCCTATATGTATTATGTTTCCATTGACACCTAAATCACTCAATTTGGTTCAGTAATTTGAAAGTTTTAGTTCAAACATTTTCGCGTTATCCATAGTCAAAAACAGTATACTACGTACAACTTCCATAAAAAAATTCAATATCTTACAGACTGAATCCCAATTCGACATTTCTATATGATTTGTAGCCCTACGTCTCTAGTTGATTCCAAATCAAAAATCATCTCATTTGGATATCAATAGGTCAATATATCCTCAAAATACTGAAGTATGTTTAGTAAAGCATCCAACTCATATTCTTCCAACCGAAACCTCACTTTGATTCAACCAAACTTTTTCGAATCAATTCAGAATGATACCAATATTTTTGAATAGGTAGAAAAATGTCTTAGGAATCCATTGCTTCAAAAATCAAGTCATTTGGAGGTTTATAGAAGAAGTTATGGTCAAAAGAAGCAAGGCTGTTCAGTAAAAGGACAAAATCCCAAATGCACGATCGTGCAACAATGCAAATTTCTCTTCACCTCCAAAGTCGCTGTCGTGCTTTTGCATGATGGTGCTTTTTGGCCTAAAGTTTAAAAGTCACCGCTGTGCTTTTGCACGACAGTGCCTTTCCACTCCTTCTTCTTCTTAGACATCCTAACTTCTAAACTTCATATCGTTTGATCCAAAACTCTAAATTTTGCAAACTTTATATCAATGGAAAGCTAAAAGAAAGATCTACAACTTCTATGAAGAACTTAAAAACAATTTCTGCATCTATAAGGGTCAAAATTTTAATCAAAGTGGCTGTCCCGAAAGTTCCATCCTAAACAACGTCCGAATTTCTAATGACATATCTTCCAACTCAGATGTCCAAAAATCTCATACTATATACCATTGGAAAGCTAGAAGGATAAGCTACAACTTTTATGAAGACAAGTTTATCAAAATCTCCATATATCAACCCAAAAAATTCATGGAAGTTTAGATCAAAAATTAACTCTCTCCTACTATTCATTCCCAAATTTTCAGATTTCCCATTTTCAAAAACCAACATTTCAAATTTTTTATTTCTAGTTTTTCTACTTCATTTCAATCGAATCATTCACCATAAATTCATACTAATAAAAAAAAATATACAAGTTTAGTCAAAATCATCAAAAACCCAGAATTCATAATCAACCTATTCATGCTCTGTTACTTTCCTGCATTTTCAACTTTGATGCTCAATCACTATTCTTCCTCTCAACTTCCATTGACACAATCTTTCTTACTTCAGAACATCATCTTACAATTGTTTTTCAATTCAAAAACTATTCTATTGGTTATCTCTAAACACTCATATATTCAAGTACACTCATATAAATATACATATATTCATAGTGAAGAGAAACAGAGTATATCATAATATCATCTTTTTTACATTCTCTATTTTTCTTCTCAACTTTCATTCAAACTCAATATCATCCATAAACAAATTATAGTCCATGATTGATCATGAACACTAATAATAGAACTTACACACATATACTCACTCATCATCAACTTACTACATTCACTACCTTAATCTTGTATATCATTTCAAATTCATGAAGTCTCCTTTTTCTTTACTCATGACTAATCACGAACAATTTCTCATTTAATAGTTCTAACTTTCAAGAAAAGTACTAGGTCTAACACATAAACCACCTATGTCCACATTTCTAAAGGCACCCCTCTCTTTCAAAAGGATTTGCAACATGTCAAGCCTTGGTAAGGTTCTTCGCTTGCATTGAATTAAACTATATGCTCCACTACTTGGGTGGTCCTCTGTTAATTTCTTTGAGTTTCATTATTACGAACATATTTTCCAAATGGGATATTTAATGTATTAACTACATCACTACATGGGACCATACACACAACACCTACTATCCATCATTTACGACTAGGGATACTAGGATATCTAATCCCATTTGCTCCCCTATCTTTCATCTCTCAGTGGAAGTGTCGACCTAGTAAAGTGTTTTCATCATTGGTATTCTTTCCAATCTTTATGCGTTTCACCACTCCATTAAAAATCCCTCTGCCCCTAACCTACTTCAGCTTAGTAGTTTACATCGCTTGTCCAGGGTTGAGCCTTGGGATTTGATAGTAGATTTAAAAAGTGACCTACAAATTCTTTATGCTCAATCATTTTAGATAATGTTTGCATCTTTTATATTACCATGATTGCTAGCACAAAGCCATTTGATGTTTATTCCCTAGATACTGTCATTGCTTCTTTTCTAAAAAAATAAGTTCACGACCTTTAGGCCTTCTGCCTTCATATGGCATTACTCCATTAGGCTTTTTTCATTAAAACAAATCCATATTGCTACCTCTAGTAGGATTCTAGGCCATGTTTGTAGGGACCCGATCCCGAAGACCAGACCCCAACTGGAAAACAAACGAAAGACGGATAACAAAGAAGCGGAATTTACAAATCGAAGCAAATAAATTTCTAATCAAAAACGAATTGGATCGAAGCAAACAAATTGCTTAATCGAATTTAAACAAATGTCGACATCCGAAGTGAAAGACTAGAAAGCTTATCGCGTTGCGTTGGAAACCTTAAGCTTAATCTATCCGATTCCGTGAAAATTTTTCTTTTTCTTATTTTTCATTCCTTCTCTACTTATTCATCTTTGTTCAAAGCTCATACTAATCAAACAATATCATTTCCCTTTTTTTGGGAATTCATTCTAAACAAAAATCCACTTACTTGATTTGCCATAATCAGAACACATCTCATCAATGAATTCAAAACTTGTCATTCGCTTTATTTGCCAATAAACACTTAATACATATACCACTATACTACCCTACAAAAATCGGGCAGCATAACGACTATATATCATTAACCCATAACCTGCAATACACATTCATAAACTTATACATTCACAACTTACTTTCACTTCTATAATCCAGCTCAAACACACAATCCCCAAATCAATATACAGATCTCATAATGCAATACAATTCATACACAATCCAAATCATAACCAATCTCTACTCAATTTACATAACTCAAGTTCTTATACAATTTCACAATCCGAATACATCACGAATTAAATGCTTACATTATACTAATGGCATTCCAGGCCATAACCAATTACCAATGTTCATAACCCAAAGTACACAATGTACAATAATTCAAATCTTGACAATAATTCAATGGAATCACGTATAAACAGAAACTCTCATTCATTTTCCACCCGGTCTTCTTCTCATCACCTGTGGATGGGAATGAAGGGGGTGAGCTTAAAAAGCCCGTGGGTAACATGCTTATAACCAATCATAAGCAAAACTATTGAAATTGTTCATTTCCATTGAAAAACTCTCTTTGAAAATTCATGTAACACATATTTTCCAAATTGACAATTTGTCAAGAAATTTAGAAACTTCATAAAATGCTTGTTTCTCAAATTTTCGTCATGCATTCAAATTCATAAATCGCAACGCCTGAATGTATCACTTTCTCACAATCACAATTTATGTCATTTCATCATTCAAGCATAACACACAATTCATAATGCAATGCACATCAAATAGCTCGAGAGGTTCCGTGAACAGAACAGAGAAACCGAAGTTTACTCCGCGAATCGAAACGAGTCCACTTTTCGGATCTCGTGTGGCACAAGCGGCCAGCCGGGAGAAGACTTTAACGGAACGGTTCCTCTCTCACCCAAACAAGGCACATAACAATGCTCAAACTCATTTCATTGAAATGAAATGCTTTCATGCTTTTCATAGTCTTTTCCTTCTTTTCATTCAAATCAAAAAGCCATAAATACAATTCAATGGCATAACATAATCATACTCACAATGCATTTTTGCATGTTCACCACAATTCACAATTTATCAATTCAAATTCAATTCATGGAGTATATGAACACATATAAACCAATTCTTCAAATCATTTTAAAACAACTCATGCACAATCATAAAATATTTGAAATCATTTTATTCCTTCAATTTGGAAAATTCCTTAATGGCTTATTATTCAACTATAAACATGAAACCCACCTTAAATTCCATGCCATAAGCTTGATCCAATCATAAATTTTCCATAGCTTCCTTGGTTCTTCCACTTTAAAATTACCTAAACATATCCACCCAAAATTCAATATCATAACCATCATATTTCACAAACCCACAAGGTTTCCAACCTATCTATATCACAATCTTTCAAAATCTCCAACTCATATAATTTGGCAAAAGTTCTAAATAATTTTCATCCAAAATTAAACATAACCCAAGACATAAACATCAAATCTAACTTCAAAAGCGAGAAACCCATAACCATCTCATGCCAAATCAACCAAAAACCTAAGAAAATCTCAAAGCTCATAAAGTTCTCTTACCTTTTTCTTCTCCATTTTTGACATAGCTTGCTCAAGATGAAGCTCTCTTCATCCTCCACATTTTTCCCTTCTTGAGCATCTTGGAAATCCCTCTTGAAGACCTTCAAAACTTCAGCCCTAACTCTTCTCTCCTTCTTCTCCACGAAACTCCATCTCCTTTCTCTCTTTCATTTTCTTTCTCTACAATTCGTGGGTTCCCCCTCTTCCAATGACAGCCACTTGCCTTTTATACTGCCAGCTCATTTAATGAAGTAGAAATGACCCTTTTGTCCCTTACTTTCAAGCCTTAAGTTCAAATCCTTAAGTGAACTTCCAAAACTGCCCCGGAATTTTATTTCATTTCATGCTTACTTTAGAATATTATTTTCACCATCAAAATGGAGGAATTAGTCCAAACTTCCTTGTAGAGAATTTTTCCTCTATGTCTTAATTTCATAATGCCTCAAGAATCATACAATTCGGAGCACTATATCAAATGTTATAGTCTAAACATGTCGGACACATCATTTGCTAACACATTTTCTAGCAATTCACTTCCTTCCACAAATATACATTCTTAAAGGCTAAATTGGAATTTTATTTCTTCATAAAAATTGTAGCCCCATGTCTTAACTTTATTTTGCCTCAAACATTGCTTCAATCGGATCTCCACAGATCCCTAATTTCACAAAACACTGAACTATGTTCAGAAACTTTCCTGTCTCACTTTGATTCAAATCATCTTGCTCAATTAAGTCTCTAAAATTTACAAATTTCACATAAAATGAACTTCATTATCTTAAAAATCCAACGCTTCAAGAACCAAGTCATTCGGATGTCGAACGGAAAAGATATAAGCAAAAGATTTAACAAAGTCGGATAAGGAAGGAAATTAGCAAGATCAGAATGGAACAAATCATTCTGATTCTCATATGATTCAATCAAACTCTTTCAATTCAACTCCAATTGATACAAATTTTCATGGAGAGAAAGATACATGTGTTAGGAATTCAATGCTTCAAGAATCGCCTCAATCCGAGGTCGGATGAGCGAGTTATGATCAAAACAACTCAACATGTTCAAACTCGAAATCGATTTGAAACTCTTTTGGCGCAAATGCCATAGCTTTGTCTAAAAATATCCAAATTCCTTCGTTCTTGTGCCATTTGAAAGATAACATCAATATCTACAACTAGTATTAGAGGCCTCAAAACGAGATTCGGCCTTAAAACTGGGCAAAATTGCATTTTTCCCAAGGTGACCCGTAGCTGTCCGTTAAACGGACATGCATGTCCGTTTGCATGTCCGTTTAACGGACACATACGGCCCAAAATGTTCCAAACCATCCCAGAATGTCCGTTTAACGGACACCTATGTCCGCCTAACGGACATGAGCAAGGGGAGGGGTCCTTTTGACCCGAGGCTGTCCGTTAGACGGACTCCCATGTCCGTTTAACGGACATGGGTTTTCCAAACCCATTCAAACCTTTTTCCCATGTTTCTCACAACCAAACTAACATCATATACACTTATAATCTCCACATATTCACTTATTCAAATACTTAAACACTTCATAACAATCAAAACAACAAGTTCAATTTACAATCTTCTCAAATCTCAACTTAATTGGTTCTTCAAAACCACAATTCTCAAACATTCATCAAAGCTGTCACGAACATCAATCTTATATAACATCATAACTTGTATCAACTATAACTCTTAACTCTGATCTCGAAAACTTGCATATTTAGTCTCGTTAGAAAGATAAAAGAGCAAGCTACAACTTCAAAGAAGGCAACTTTGGCCAATTCTATTTCAATCATTCCCTAATTTCCTTTGAATCAGTATACATTTAACATTCATCCTAACTTCACTTTCTTAATTGACATCATTTATAACAATTCAGCTATCATTTGGAATTTATCCAAAACTCAACCTCAATTCATATGATTTCTTACATTCCATATCATCTTGTCATCCATAATCTCTTGCTTTTTCCATAATACCTTACATAGCTAATCACGATTCATGCTTAAGGCTTCTCAGCCCATCATCATACATAAATCACATTTCCTCATCTATAACACAAATCACATACAAAACACTCATTTGATTTTATTTATTATTTCTAAATTTTCACTCTAAGGTTCGGGGTCCAACAATGTTTTAGTCCCAATGTGGTTGATCATCTTCTCGGACCAACTACTAATCATCACCTTGTTAAGCTATTACCTCACTAATTAGTTAATTAGACGTGAGCCCCTCCTCAGGTGAATTCCTTCTTTTGCTCCTCAACCTACGGGGTATTAGCAACTATTTCTAATTGTTCTCCCCTCCCAAGGGCATATTTTTATGTGTTACTCACTCATTTGCCACTAGAAGCACCATTTCCCATACAACTAGCATATGTTAAACATGTCGCCAGTGTTCATCCTAAGCCAAGATCAAATTCTCCATAAGATTCTTAGTTGCATTACTTATAGCTTCCTTGTTTGTAGACAAAGTGGATTAAAATTGTCTTTCATTTATTGGCATAACTTGTATCCATACGCTTCATATTCACTTAGATTTTGCTTAAAAAAATATAGCCATCCATAACCCCTTATGTCAACCACACGAGCCTTTTATTCATTCTCATTCGATCATAGCGGTCACGAAGCAAGTTAAAATAGAAAACTCTCATTAGGTTTAGGGATAATCAAGCTCAAAATGATGACTTCCATATCAAGGTGACACTCTAATGTTAAGTTATAAAGTTATATCCTTCCCTTGTCCGTATTGAGAAATAGAACTAACTAATCCTAAGGCTAAAGATCAAGAAACTCAATGAATACTAAAAGAATCATAAAGGTTATAATTAAAGTGTTCACACATTTGATTTCGTTTTGGGACATAATGAGATTCAGAAAAGATTGCAATAATTCTTCTAGTTACCTTGATGAGAGCAATTATAGCAGCTTGTCCTTAATAAATCTTTAGAATTGTCAATTGTAAATCAAATTAAATTTTTTTCTATCTTATCCAATTTTTTGAATATCATACCAGTACCAGTATTTAATTTGGTTATGGTATATTACTATACTGGTATTGGTATCGGTCAATACAGGGTATCATTTCGGGTAATTTTTAAGTTTATGAAGTAGCCCTTGAATTTTTTCAAATTATAGAATAGTCCTTCAATATATTGTAAGGTATACTTTATAATTTTACATTAACCTTATCTCTAAAAATCATAATAATAGAAATTTAAAATAACAACAATTTTTGTTAAAGAATTAACTAGAAGTGAAAATGAAACAAATATATTTACAAATATATTGCATATATAGAATTTAACATATATATCAAATATAAGTGAAACTAAAAGAAAAGGAGAAACAAAAATCTAGAACTTCATTCAATCGAAAACCTAATATAACTTCACTGACCTCAATTCTCATTTGGTACAAAATCCTCATCACTGAGAGGAGCCTCATCATTGAGTGGAGCCTCATCATCACTATCATTCAAATTCATTGCATCAAATGACATGTCAATGCTTTCCCATCTAAGATTATCTTCTATTCACTCTCATATATCAAACCCCATTACTTTGAAACCCAATTCGCCAAAAGATCGATATTATCAATGCAAATTTGATATACCAAACTACTTGTTCAATTAAGAGTCCTAGTAAATAATAAAATTAAATTATTAAAAATTATAAGAAATTATTTCTAACTTAATAATAATAATAACATACATTTCCTGAAGCTTTAAATTGTATCGAACAATGACCAAGTTATTAAATCTTTTGTACTCCACTCTATTCCTTTTATTGAAATAGATGAATTCAAATGTGTTCTAATTCCTTTCACAGTCTATTATACTCATACATTGCCTTAGAATTCAAATTACAAACCTTTTCAATTCTAGAATACTACTTCTAAATTGGTCCCACTAAGAAATTGTAAGTCGTAAGACAACAAAAGTAGCATTATATACAAAATAAAGTGATGATTAATTTTCAATAGGTAACAAAAGTGAAAAGACCTGGATTAAGTTTTCTCTTTAACAAATAGCAATTAGCATCCCAAAATCTCTAGAAGCCTCCTTATAAATCTCCATTTGTGAGAAGATCTTGCATCATTTTATTGGCAACAACTATTGTAATAATTAATAGCATTCACCTATTAACTTTAACTTTCTTTGTGAACTTAGTCTGAAATAGAAACTAGGATTCAAAAATACCCCAGCTATAAACAATAGAGAATAAATTGTCTTTCCTATCTCTCATTGATGATCGTAAGATAAGGTGTGTATAAAGAAGGCCTATTTTTCATATTGGTCTTGATTGCTTCCTTTGCCCTCTCCATGGCATCATAAAAATAACTCGTTATTGCCTTTTCATCACCATTAGTTAAACAAAGTACCATCATTAAAGGTTCACAAACTCAGATGAAAAATTGACATTGGGGCCAAAATTTAGTATTTTCAAGTATAATTTTGGAAACCTCCAATGTAGCATTAGACTTAGCATACTGAGATGCAACCCACTTATCACTTATAAACATCTAGCTCAACTTTTTGTTCATCATAATAAAATATTGAAGTGATAAAAAAATTTATTGCAAATCTTATAACAGTAGGACGATATAAATTTCTACCATTGGTGAAATCCTTTCTCTTTAAATTTAAGACTCATGTACGATTATTAATGAACTTGATCACTTTTTTACTTTTTACACAATCTCATCAATAATAGGAAGATACCTAGATCTCCTATATTTTCCAACATCAAGTGTAATTTGCAGCATAAGGAGTCTAATAAAAAGAATTATAGTTGCTTTGTAATCTTCTTCTAGCCGTTTTATAAGTGGAATCATTGTTAGTAATGAATTCAACAATATTTTCTAACCCTATTTCAATTACAACTTCATCAAATATTTTAAGTAGAGTATTAAATTCCTAACAAGGCCAAATAAAACATTAAACTTCAAAAACATTGAGTCTTTTGTAAAATAAACTAAAAAAATTGATAATAGGTTTATGTCTACTATTTGTCCAACCATCACACATGATTGAACACCCAAAAGTAACCCAAGCCATTTTTCCTTCATCTAAATAAATTTTAATTTCATAAACAGAGTTACTCAAAAGTTTATCTCTATAGTCATCAATTGAAGGAGCTTTTATCCCGAACCGTAAGAGGCAATACTGTTTACCATAGGCTGATAATAAAAAGATTGGGAAGTATTGAATGTTATACCTGAATCATACCACCATCTAGTCATTGTTATATCCACATTATGAGTCGCTTCTCTTGATTGTAGGGCACCACAAATTGAAGACTAAGCTCCAAAAGTTGTTCTTAGTGCAAAAAAAATAGACATATTACTTCTTCTTTTCCTAAAATCAAGTCTAGGCACAACATTTACTTTTTGTTGGGTAGGAATACTATCACCTTCAACATTCCCACTATCATCCTGAACACCAACAAACGAACTTCCATTATTCATAATTCAATCTCTGCTTTTTATCTTTCTTGTGCTAATACTCTTCAAGCAAAGTCTTCATTTGTCATTTCACACTATGATTCTCTTTTTTACAAGGCTTCATATCACCGTTAATCACAGATAAATGTTTCTTTAATATGGTGATTTCTCTACCTTTCAAATGCTTGTTATAAGACAAGCAAATGGTATGGTTCTCCATTTTGTTGACTAATACAACATAAGCCCAAACTGTATCATTATATCTTCCTAAAGCGATTGAATTATTAGGAGTACTTGAACTTCCTTCTATTTATATGTAAAAATAAATGTAAATTAACTTAAAAACTTCATATCAAAATAAAGAACACATAATTTCATTATCAACTACTATAATAAAATATGTATTGTTTAACTCAAAAGTCCAAATTAACACAATTACACGATAAACATATACATCTTATATAATAGAACTCATTTTCTATGATTACATGATACACAATTCACTAATAAGTCAAAACCAACAATTCAATTATTCAACATACATATTTATAGAAAACATATATACATCTTATATAATATAACTCATTTTGTATGATTATATCATACACAATTCAATTTCATCAAACACAATTCATTAATAAGTCAAAACCAATAATTTAAGTATTCAACATACACAATACACATATAATATAAATAATTTTGTATGATTACATTATACATAATTCAATTTCATTTAACGCAATTCACCAATAAGTCAAAACTAACAATTCAAGTATGTAACATACACAATTACATAATACACATATACATCTTATATAATATAACTCATTTTATATGATTACATCGCTCAACCATAAATTAAAGACATACACTCACAACTATAACATATTTAATTTCAACTATAACTCACATTATAAGTTTACAACTTCATTTATGTAATCTCATAATTCAACTATAAACTAATATAATTTGTTTACTTATACAATTCAATTTGTACTGCTTATGGTTATTTTATTTTCTTAACTAATTTTAATCATCATTATTACTAAAATCCTAATCTCTAACTTTAATTTAACAATATTTCATTTACCAATTTTGGTCAACATTTTAGTTTCTTACTCAAGTTAACTCCACAATGAAGAGTTAACATACACTACATAATTCAATTTCATCCAACACAATTCACCAATAAACAATATAAAATGCAATCATTTAATTTTCTTAACTTAATTACATATATTAAATGATTTAATTATATATTAAACTTATACTTAAATAATTAATCATATGTTAAATACTTTTTATATATAAACAACAATTAGTAAATTATATGTTTCATATAAATTAATTAACAAATTAATAACTTAATGTAGTCATTTTGAAATTGATGATGCTTAAATTACATTGAAATTGAACCAACTCACACAAACAATTCCAACTCTCAAACCCAAAATTTTCCAATGCATTAATTTTCTTCATAGCAATGCTTAAATTACATTGAAATTGAATCAATTCACATAAACATTTCCAACTTTCAAACAAACCCAAAATTGCCAACTCATATAAATAATTCCAACAATTCCAACCATCATAAAACACACATGACACAACCAAATACAATGCAATTGCAATTCAAACAAAAAATACACCAAAAAATAGAAAATGCAATTGAGAGTCAAGTCAGTTATGTTTGATTCGGTTCGTGCTAGACCGAGTTGGGTTTGGATATGGATATGAAAATTGAAATTCCAAACCTACACTCTATAGACAACTATAGGCACTGGCCAGTGGATGGTTGGAACTTGGAAAGTGATAGAGAGCAGTTGGGCAATGGGTGGCTAGTGGTGTGTTGTGTGTGAAGAAGAGACAATGGCAGTGTGTTATGCGTGAGTTATGAGGAAGAGACAATGACAGGGTAATGCTAAGTGCATGGTGGCCAATGACAACAACACATGAGGGAGAATCATCCAAGAGGACAGTCGGAGATGAGGAGAGACTGAGAGAGAAATGCAAAATGTGAGAGAGACAAAATAAAAAAAATGACAGAGGTGAATTGGGGGTGGGTGTTAAATTTTGATTTTTTTGTAAAATAATCCTTGGACTTCTTGAACTTTACGATATCGACTGGTACCACACAAAATTGGCAGTACTGGCTGGTACCGTATAACAAGATTTCGTACCATTTTTTGGTCGTTACGGTACTTTTTGACCAATACCGGATAGTACGATATGAAATTTGAAACGTTGATCTTATCACATCCATTTTATTTCAAATTAAATCAAAGATTATTCATGTATAAGATATTTTATTTGATTTATTATCAATACATTTTTTTTGTCTATCCTTGTGACTTTCTTTTAAATAAAAATAAAAATAAAAGATTGATTCTTCTTCCCTAATTCCTTTCTTTATTTTTTCTTAGGAAACATTTAATCTGAATTTTTATTTTCAAAGAAAATATGAATCTATAGGATGAGTTTAGGATGCAATTTGGATTCAATTAAAGAATATGCCTATTTTTTATATCCTAAGGCCAACATTTCTCACAACTACCTTGCATTTTTTAAAAGTAATAATAAATTTCTATTCCTAATAACCATACATATACCTTTTGATACATACGGTTCAACAAAAATAAAATTGAGAAAAAGGAATCAATATGCAAATTCTAGCCATCATTTCTTTTGATAGTGAATACTTTCTAAATTGGGTTTTCTTTCAATTTTCAAGAAAGATGAGTTTTGATAACTATAAAAGTTCTTTATCAAACTTATCAAATTCATTTCTTATTGAAATAAAAATTCAATCATGATGTCATTTTCTTATTCCCGAATGGGTTTATATTTTATTTCATTTTGAATTTTATTTCTTTCTTTTAATAGATTTCTATGAAATGTAAAAAGTTATATAAAATAAAGATATTTTAACGATTTGAATAAAATACATTTATACTTATGTTACTTACATTATATTATACTCAACCTTTTAGTTATAGATTCTATTATTTCATTATTTTATTTTTATATTTATAATTTTATTTAAGTATTGTGACTTAAGGAATATAAACTAGGCGATATAACTAAAAATTTTATAGGGCATGTGGCAATCAATACCTAATTAGGTTACTAAATCATAACAATTAATAAAATAAAATATTTCTATAAATCCTTTGTTGTAGTAAAACTAAGATTCATATTTTTATTTATAATTTATATATAGAAGTTTCTTTCTAGAATAGTTTAAAGTATGAAAAATCCTTATAAAATTAACTAAAATTGCCATATTAAGGATTGTTATCTTAAGGTTTCTATAAGAAATTTCCAAGTACTTAATATTCAAATACTTATAAGGAAAGGAATTTTTATTAATTTGTATATTTCTTAATAATTGTATATTTACTAAAAATCCATTGAATTGATTTATTTAAGTTCGACAAATGAATAAAAATAGTTTATTTTACACGTATCAAATAAGAAATCATGAGGAATCATCACGCTTAATATGTAATTACAAATTGTGTTTCAATAGATGTTATAGTACACAATCATTACATTCATTAGAATTAAAGTTTAAAACAAAACATTGCAATGTAGTGTCATTTTTCCATAACATTTTAAAATTGACATCCACCATAAGCAAAATAGATCATATTACAATAATCACTTCAATAAATTTCAATTAAATTTTCTCTTTATTTGCAAATTAATGTCTTGCTTCATGAGCTTTATCTCTCTTCAATCTATTTTGTTGTACTTGTTTTGACTATGGTTATTTGAAACTCTTTCTTTACATATATACTTAATTTATAAATCAATTTAATAGCCCTCTCGATAAATTTCTCATCGTACTCACTAGAAAGAAATTATATCTTTCAGTCTGAAGCAAAAATTAATTAACAAGATAAACATTACACATATCAACATTTTAACCTTATTAAAAATAAAAACTTATCAGATATTTGAAGTATCCATTAAATCTCCTCCTTGGGTTATGATCACCCCATAAAGTTCTTAACGGGATATTTAACCCACAATAACAAATCACATTATCATTATTTGAATTTAATATTGTATTAATAAAAGATATAGAGTCCGTAACTTTAGAAATTATCACTGCAATCTAACATAAATAAACTGTACAACCGATCAGAATAAAAGCAATTCAGATAGTTACTATTTCAAATAATAACCTTATGTATAATCTTTCCAAACATAATATTCAATACCTCAATAAGTTAATGTAATATAGATAAATCAAAATATGAGAATAATATCATAAGATTATGCAACTTTGTTCCTATTCTAATAGGCCTAATCCGATGAGCTTACTAGAGCTTAGTACAAAGGAAACAATACACACCAAATACAATCTCAATTATCTTGTTATCCAATATATAAAGACCAAATATAGTACTGCTACATAACATTTCAGGCAATGAACATAATAATTCACCAACCTTGCTTGTTTGGTCCTTTATCTTGTTGCTTTTGCAATTTATAATCAATGAAAGGATCATCTGATTGGAGCTATAATAAAGGAATTAGAGCATCTTTTTCTCCTAATTTAGTCCCAACCAATGCTATAAATACCGTATCAGCCCTAGTATCGGATTGAGTTCTAGTACGGTACCGTATCGATACCCGTCAATATCAGGTACCGTTTCAAGCAATTTTTTAAATTCATGAAATAGTCCCTAAATTTTTTAAAAATTGCAAAATAGTTCATTAGTATATTATACTATATACTTTATAATTTTACATCAACCATGCCTCCAAAAATTATAATAATAAAATGTAAAATAACAACAATTTATTTATTTTGTTAACATTAATTTTCAAATATTTCACATAAAATAATAACCATATTTAATATGAAAAGGATAATTATCATACAAATATAAAATTAAGAACAATATAAAATATTTAAAATATTTTTGGAGTATTCAACATATATAATAACCCAATACACTTAATAGTCATCAACTTGAATATGTTTGAAGACAAATATAAAAAATTACATACATGAAGTGAATTGAACTTAATAAATAAAGTTTTTTTTGCTTCATGATGTATGACTTAAATATGACATTAGTTTACATAGATGATATTTTGGTAATTTCATCTTTAACGAAACAACATTATTAACATATTAAGGCATTCATTTACATTATCAAAACAATGGTCCAATAGTATCAAAATCAAAATATAACCTTTTTCCACAAAAGCAACAGGTTTTAGGATGCTATATTCAACAACCTATATTAACAATTATGAAAAGAACTTTCAAATTCAAGAGTAAATTTCTTGTTCATTTTATAGAAAGAAAATGATTTCAAAATTTTTAGGAAGCCTAACCTATGTTATGAAATAGATTATGTAAACTATTATATGATATGATAAAAATAAAATGCTAAGTGGACGTAAAAACATACCAAAATAATCAAACAAATTAAAAGAAACATTAGGACATTAACCTTAAGGTGTGATATTGATGTATATAAGCTTTCACCTTTTAGTTTGATTTAGTTGTAGCAATATAAATTGAATGAAGTTTGTGTAGTATAGTCTAAATACATTACATTAGGACATTGATTAATTTCTTCTAATGCAAGTTCTTCAAATCTTGGTATAGTGGAAATGGTGGGTTATAACTTCTGAATCGATACAATATTTATAAGAAACAAATTGTTTTCACCTCTAACTGTAGATCCAATAACTAATTTGGTTGAATATGTTTAGTTGTTCTTTACTAGTTTCATCACATTGATTGATTAACAGCATCTAATGAAGAAAATTTTTGCATTTTATTTTGTTAGATTAAGAAATTACTTACATTGCAGTTGGATTTAACTATCATCAAATATTTTTAACTTTTAAAATTCAAACTCAAATATCTCAAATCTCAACAGCAACAATTCCAATACAACATATCGAACACAACCATTCACAATTCCAACACAACACAACCATTCACAATTTCAACAATTTCCAATTTTCAAACCATTCACAAATTCAATATTAAAGAATATAAACAAAACACCATTCAAATGTAATTCAGGAGAAGAAAAAAACAATTGAAAACACACACAAAAATCACAATTTCAATTTGGTTCGCTGGGTTGGGTGTGAAACTAGATCTAAAAAATCTAGTTTCACTTTCAGCTGGCAGAGGCAATAATGGTGGACTAGTGGAGGAGAGCAACTGAGCGGGGAACAGGTGTAGTGTAGAGGGAGAGCAGCAAGTAGCTGAGGCTCAGTGGAGAGGTAGACTAGCAGGGGGAGGCGTGGTGGAGAAGGAGAGATGAGGAGTGATGAGCAACAACGTTGAGAGGGAGAGACAAAATTTTTTGGTAAGGAAACCGACAGTGAGAGTGAGAGGTGTGAGGGAGGGGTAGTTTTGTTAAATTTTTTACAATTTAGTTCCTGAAATAGTCAAAATTCATAATACCAACCAGAAACACCAGTCGGTATTGGCCAGTAATAGGCAAAACTTTTGATACTAGACAATACCCAAGATTGGTACTGAAGTAGAAGATTTTATATCGTTTTCCAACCAATACAATACCTTTCGATCGGTATAGTACAAAATTCACAATCTTTGGTCGCAACATATAAGAGAATATTGATTGCTGAAGATTGAAATATATTTCTTAGAAACCAAAAATGAGAAGTACAATAATATCTTCTTCGATTTAATAAATAAGTGGTACAGAAATGGGAAGTACAATAATGAGAATGTTTGGATAACAGCTGATCAGCCAATTTTTGGCCGATTGACTAAAAATGAGCTATTTGACTTCACCAACTAGCCAATTATTGTGTTTGGCCCAACCAACCAAAATTAAAAAGCTACTAGGAGGCAACGTTTCAAGGAATCAACTGTTGTTTTTTTTTCTTATAATGCCAATTTTGCCTTTAAATTTTTTACCAACGTCATTTACGCCTCTCTTGTGTTTACACCTCTCTCGTGTTCTCTAGAAGGTCTCACTCTCATTTTCTCTCCCTTGTTCAGATTACCAGATACCTTGCGACAACTGATCAGTCGCATGGTTTTGATTTTTGAATGCGATTGCGGTTATTAGTATGTTACTATATTAGTTGGGTTGCATGTTTTGGTTCTTCTGCTTTCTTTTTTTTTATATAGACCGTTTCTGCTTATTGAGTAGGAAACCAAACTTTCCTTTGTTCTTCTTTCCACTTCTCTTGTATTTTACAAGTTTTAGTCCTGAATCTTGTTCTCCTTATCTTGCCAGGACTCTTGGTTCACTTTGCAAGGCATTAAGACCTGAGACGTCGAGATATGTGGGTTTATTGTTTACTGGTGGGTTTTTTGTTTGATTCTCCATTATTGCAAACTTGTTATTTTGTTCCTGGGAAGTTGATGTTTTAGGATCTAGCATGTACATGAACACAACGCCTTCTATATGCATCACAATTTGGTACTTTTTTTGACTTCCCTGAAGAAAATGCTATGTATGTTCTATTACTCCCTCCAAAATTCCAACTTTTATTTCTTCGAAGCTCAAAGTTTCCTCCTTTATATGGCAGGTTCCTTGGTATACTCCAAAAGGCTCCTTTGTTTGGTCACAGGAAATCTAGGAGCATTTTTTAGGTTTTTCTTTACTGTGTTATATTGGTAATCAAAGTTTATTTTCTTTTCTTCTTCTTCTTGGTGTCTGAATTTTGAAAAGTACTTAATTTTATTCCCTAGTTCCCTTGTCTAATTGTCTTTGAATTTAGAAGACAAGTTATGTTGTTTTAGCTGCTGTAGCTCCTTATGTGTTTAATTCAATTGAGAAGTTGATCCCTTCATTGCTTTGCCATTGCCATGTTTGTGCTTGTGTGTGTTTGGTTAGAAGCATATTGATAGGATCTATCATATTATTGATAATAGCTTGTCCTTTTCCACTTCATTCAAAAGAACTCTTTTGATAGAAAAGGGCCCAATCATTTCAACTCTCAAGCTTTATCATCACTCTGATATCAACAAATTTGTAGCTTCTTGTTCGTATTTCTGGACATAGTACTAGTATATTGTCTACTTTAAGTGTGTTTTTTCCCCTTGAAGCTGTTGTGAAGGTTAATGACTTGCATATGGAATTGCTATCCATTTTAGAGTTTCTGGTGGAAGTGTCTAATGATCTGTGGGAGCTCACCAAAAATATCCTGTTTGGCCGACGTATTTGTCATGTTCTGGTTAGCTTAGATCAAACCATATTTGGTTACTGGTTACTGTCATCTATTGTTGTAAATTTCTGTTTCACTAAATCCACTTTTGACTTTTTGTTATTAATGGTATAGTCGTTATCCATTGATCAACAACGGTTAAAT
The DNA here is from genome assembly GCA_029891385.1 of Erythroxylum novogranatense. NCBI lineage: Eukaryota > Viridiplantae > Streptophyta > Magnoliopsida > Malpighiales > Erythroxylaceae > Erythroxylum > Erythroxylum novogranatense. Next base: position 76,149,598 of record CM057233.1, read on the forward strand.
CCAATATGTATGTAATGTCCTTTTTGTCTATATGTTGCCAAGTACTTGGAATATTATTCATTTAATTCCTTTCGACTAAAGTTTATGTCACTGTCAATAGGTTTTATTTTATTTTGTATATTTTAGTGGAAAGAGGGAGAGGGGTACTGGGATTTTATTGTTTGTGTTGATTCTTGTTCCTACATTCTTTGATGCTTACCTGTCGCTTGTCGGTGAAAAAGAGAATTAGCACTTTCATATATACTTACCTTTATTTTAATCCCCATGCAAACCTTATTTGTGTTCTCTTTGATTTGCAGGCTAGACCAGTTAACATAATAACAGGATCTCATATATGGGTTGAAGATCCAGAAGCAACATGGATTGATGGAGAAGTTTTCAAAATTGACGGTGAAGAAGTTCATGTTCATACCACAAATGAGAAAACATTGAGTCTATATAGAGCCTTCTCATCTTTCTGCCTATGTAGTATTTGTAGGAATTATGTTGGGACCCATTTCCGGAATCCAACCTCGGAAACATAAATCGAAAAACAACGTGGAGAAAAACGAAAGAACAGATCACATAACGAAAGTGGGCCAAAAGCAAATGAAAAACAAATCAGATCAAAAACCGTGCAGAAACGAAAGCTTAAGGAGCCAAAGAAAATTGAAAGGCTAGCGTTGGAAACGCAAGACACACTTGGATTAAACCAATCCAAATCGGTATCAATTTTTTTTCTTTTTTTTTCATCATTCAAAACAATTCAATTTCCCATTTGGAATTCATCCACATTCAAATCTCAATTCATAAGATTCTTCTCATACAATCATATCCCATCATTTTAAACTCTTACTTTTCATTTGCTATAAAAACTCACACATGCTATAAACCAATATTCATATACAATAAGCACTTCTATAATTCAGATCCATCATCACAAACATCAGACCTCCTGTCCGGAATCCCAACACAAACAAACACATACATACCCATAGCATTTCAATAATTCGAATCAATAATCAAAATCATCGGACCTCCTGTCCGAAATCCAAACACATTCAAACACATTCATATGCAATTTATATACAAAACCATAACTCACTTTTCTATTCCATATACAAATCCATAATTCATTTACATTCTCCAAAAGAAATGCATTACCAAACAATAGTGGCATTTTCAAGCCACAATACAACATCAATCTTAAAATCCGAAATACACAAGAATACAATAATTCCAAAATCCTTAACAAAAGTTTAAAATCTTATTCTTACAACCATTTAACGTAACCCTACAACATATATACAAACGAACGGAGGTCTTGACTTACTTTCATCCAATCTCCTTCTTGATGCCTAGAGATGGGGATGAAAGGGGGTGAGCTTTACAGCTCGTGGATAACATGTTTATAACAAAAAAATAAGCAAAAACTATTTTCAAACTTGTTGTCATTTCATAAAATTTCACGGTTGAAACATCAATTGCTTATTCCTTCAAAATCTCAATTTTTCAAAAATTCACAAACAATTTCAAATCATGTATGCATCAAAATTATAACACAACATAAGCACATAATACATTAGAAATTGGTTTGGTTTGGTCCAGAAAACAAAATGTACTACACATTGCCGCATAGCGGTCCTATACAGAACGTACTACAACTTCCCTCATAGCGGTCAGTGTAGTTGTGAATTTATGGGAGTCCTTAACGGAGCTCCAGTGCCACTAACGGGCAGGCAGGCGAAGCCTTTGACAAGTGCACTTGACAACTTATGGGACCTAACTAAACCCACATAACATATTTTCACACTTGAAAACAGATTTCCCAAAGGCACATTTCGAAAACTCAATTCTCATAATCATGTCATAATCAAACAAATTTCTATTCTCAATTTCCACAATTTCAAATTCACATAACAATTCTTCAATCATTCAAAACCAAAGAATGCAACACTTTAGCAACATTATCAAATTATTCAAATCATTCGTAAACAAAAGTTTGAAAACATTGTGCTTTCTTAATTTTTTGAAAACACATAAATAGCTTATAATTCACATTATAAACATGGTACCCACCTCATATCCATGCTTAATTACTTGTTCAAAGCCTCTCTTTCTCCATTGCCTCTCTTGATTTTCCTCATCCAAGACAAAATCCCTAATTCATATAAATCCAAAATTGAACAATTCATATCATGCAATCACCAAAATTGATCTAAGTGAACTTAAACCCATACAATTCTCAAGCTATCTAAACCAAAATCTTTTCAAAAATCAACAAATCAAAATTCCAGTCTTACCTTAATCTTCACCAAAAGAGAGGTTTCTTAGCTTGAATTAAAGCTCTTGTGCTCCTCTTCATTTTTTCCTCTTGAATAAACATCAAAGTTGCACTTGAAACTCACCAAAGCAAACCCTAAGTTTCTTTCTTCTTTTCTCTTCTTCTCCATCCGAAACTCTCCTTCTTTCTTTCTTCTTTCTTTTCTTCCTTTCTTTCCTTAAATTTTCCGTGCTCCCCTTGTCTTATACGAAGACTCACCTTTTAAAATTACCAACTTGCCATTAATGAATGAGAAAAGACCCTTATGCCCTTACATATAAGCCTTATAACTTAAAACCTTAAGTATTCTTCCAATTTTACCCCTCATGTATTTTTAACACTTTAATTCAATTATTCACTCCATAACATATGGCCTTGCACAAATTAACATGCTAATTACTCACATTAACATGCTAATTAAATCCTCAAAATCATAAAATAAATCAAATTATCAAAATATCATTAAATCATGATTAACTTAGGACATTTTTCTAATCTCCAAATTGAAGGAATTTGCTAAAATTTCCTTCTAGAGAAATGTTCCTAATTGTCTCAATTTCAAAATGACACCAAAATTATTTAATTTCGTTCAATACTCCAAAAGTTATACTCCAAACATTCTCGGATTATCCTTATACTAAAACATTTTCCTGCGATTTAATTCCATCCAAAAATTGATACTCTTAGAGACTGAATTAAAATTCAATTCCATCAGAAAATTTGTAGCCCTATCTCTCTAGTTCAATCCAAATTAAGAATCACCTCATTTGGATGACTAGAGCAAAAGTTATGGCCAAAATACTTTCAGCTCTTACTAATCCAAGACTGAACATTAACCCAACTTCAATTCAGAAATTGAAGGTCCTAGAGTCCGAATTAAAATTTAGTCCCTTCAAATAACTTATAATTCCATGTCTCTAGTTTATTTAGAAACAACAATCAACTCAATTCGATCTCTATAGATTTAGAATTTACCAAAATACTGAACCATGTTCAGAAAATTTTCCAACTCAATTTGATTCAATCAAACTTTCTCAATTTAATCTAAAAAATCCCCAATTTTCATGGAGAGGTAGAGGGATGTCTTAGGAATCCAACGCTTCAAAAATCAGGTCAATCGAATGTCGAACGAAAATGTTAGAAACAAAAGAATGAAAAGGGGTCTGGTCACCTCATGAAAGCAACTCATGAGGCGGCCATCATGAGGGCATCTTTGGTCATGAGGCATCGTGATCACTAACTTCCAAAACCCATATATTTTGACTTAGAACTCCAAAATTTGCAAAATTGGTATCAACAGAAAGATAAAAGAAGTCTCTACAATTTTCATGAGAACTTATAAACCAATTTGGCCTCTCATCGAGTCAAAATTCTACTCAAAGTTTCAGTCCAATTTATGTTACCCTAAACAGTAACACAACTTCGAAATTTTATATCTTTCAACTCCAAGGTCCAAAAATGTCATACTTTATATCAATGAAAAGATTAAAATGCAACCTACAACTTTCATGAAGGACTAAAAAATCAATTTGACCTCTAAGGGAGTCAAAAACCACTTCGAAGTTTTTGTCCACCAATGATTATGTCAAACAGTAACATAAACTTCTAAAAATCATAACTTCCTATTCCATGGTTTAAACATTCCATACCTTACATCAATGGAAAGATCAAAATATAATCTACAACTTTTATGATGCACTTAAAGGCAATTTCAACCTCTAACTAGGTCAATTTTTCAATCAAAACTTCTGCCCCTAAACGTTCACCCTAAATCACATCCAACTTCACAATTTCACATCTTTCAATTTCCACAATCAAAAATAACATATTATACATCATTGTAAAGATATGCAAATTTTCTATAACTTTCATATATACCACTTACTCTAATTCAAACCACATCTGTATAAAATTTTCCTCAACACACAGTACACACAAACTTACCCTTAATAACATTTTTAAAAACAAAGCAAAATAACCTTAACTTCGAATGATCATAACTTTCAATTCCGATATCGAAAAATGTCATACTTTATAGCATAGAAAGCTATCAACATAAGCTAGAACTTTCATGAAGATTATTTTATCAAATTCTAACTAAATCAACCCAGAAAAATTCACAAAGATTTCACATCAAAAAGTCAACTTTCTGTTACTATTCATCCCAAAAAGTCAGACTTGCAATTCCCTAAAATTTAACACTTTCACTAATCATTTCTTGCTTTTCAACTTCCATTCAAACTATTCACTATAATTGTCATGGTACCCTTACACACACAAATTTATTCAAAATTTCCAAGTCATCAAAACCAAAATCCACTTTTTTTCACATCAATTTCATTTAACTCTAAAACACCCACAACACATACATACTCAAAAACACCCATTTAATTTCATTTAATATTTCCAAATTCTACTAAAAGATCGGGGTCCAACAAATTAGGCCCTTCAGGAGACAAATGATGTTTGTTGAAAGTCCACTCGTAATAGCAATATTAGCTTATATTGGTTATAAAGTCCTTAGCCTGGTATTGACCTGTTATAATAGTGAAATCCTTGCAAATAGTTAAGATTTGATGATTAATTAAGTGTTATGTCAATGTTAGTTTTCTTTAATGACTTTTAAGTAGAACCTACCTTTCAATCCTCCCTCCGTTGTCCTATTACATACCTTTTGTTGATTATCAACAATCTGGGCTACTTGCAGGTTGTTGTAAACATCTACAAAGTTTTCCTAAAGGATACTGAAGCGTCTCCTGGAGGTGTAGATGATATGACAAAACTGTCATATTTGCATGAACTAGGAGTGTTACATAATTTGGCTGCCAGATATGAACTTAATGAAATTTATGTAAGATGTATTCATGTGTCTGTTTCACTTTTGATGATGGTTCAAGAAAAATTGAGATTCATTTGTTTCTCTTTATTCCACATTTCCCTAAACAAAGATCCTTGTTAAAATTTGTTGTGCAGACATATACTGGAAATATACTGATTGCAATAAATCCATTTCAAAGACTACCTCATATGTCTAATACACACATGATGGAACAATATAAAGGTGCTCAATTTGGAGAGCTTAGTCTCCACGTTTTTTGTTGAACTCCACTTCCGGAGCCCAACATTGAAGTCATAAGACATGACTCTAATACCCTGTAGTTTTCGGAGCCCAACAATCCTGTATCATAAAGCATGAGCGGGCTTCCTGGTGGGGTTATTTCAATGACTCCTCATTAGCCATCGTCCCATAAGGGTGATGTGCCCACACCAGTTAAACACCGAATCACAATTTGACTTCTTCAAAACAATTGTAGCTCTCTGCCTCTTGTTTATTTTGAAATAAGAACCACCTCATTCGGAGCTCTATAGCTCAAAATATGCCTAACAATCAAAGTACGTTCATAACCCGGTTATGCTCTTCCAACCAATCCCTCATATTCTTTACATAAATAATTTTCAAATCTACATCAAAAGCTACCAATTTTTAAGGAGAGATAGAAAAATGTATTAGGAATCTATTCCTTCAAGAATCACTTCATTTAGAGGTCGAGTGATGAAGATATGGCCAAAAGAATCAAGTATGTTTATGTCCTCAATCATATTGTACCTCTCTTGGGCGAATTAGTATAACTTTCGATACAAACTTTAGATTGGGGTCTTTATTAGACGATTTGAAAGAGAACTTCTGGATATACAACTTCCATGAAGACATCGAAGTGAAATTCGATCGTCTATAGGGTCAAAAATGTGACCAGACAATAAGATCAGATGAATAGTACACCAGACGATATGATGTCATCACCAGACAATATGACGTCACCAGACGATACGTCCTCACCAGACGAAGCGTTCTCACTAGACGATACGTCCTCACCAGATGAAGCGTCCTCACCAAGTGAAGCATCCTCACCAGATGAAGCGTCCTCACCAGATGAAGCGTCCTCACCAGACGATCCGTCCTCACCAGAAGATACGTCATCACCAGACGATTCGTCCTATACTTCTGAGCATCTCCACTTATAAGGACCATAAATTTTGACTCCGATATCCAAAAATTTCATACTTTATAGTGTTAGAAAGCTATAACTTCCATTAAGACAACTTGTCAAATTTAGCCTAGATTAATCCAGATTTTGCCCTAAATTTAGAACACGAATTTTTCCCTTATAGAAGACTTGAAATTTTACACTGTGCAAACTTGGAATGTCCTGAGCATAACCATTCAGCTACCAAAATGATTTCATTAAACTCTCAAATCTCAACTCATTTGTCTCATTACCTTCAACTACATCTGGTCAGTCATAATTCCTATCTTCCTTTCCGTAACATCTCACTTATGCATACATACATATATATATATATATATCAACGATTTACGTTCCAAAATCATCAACTCAAGTTGATTAGTTCTTCATGTATATCTAAATTTCAAGTCACATCATCCATGTACCATTCACACTTCATTAACATCAAAAGAATAAAATTTTTACAATGCTTTAATGGCATTTCGAGCCACCTTACATCATAGTCCAAAAATACCAACTTTATAAGACTGATGAATTCTCAAAATGCTACTAAAGCCTTATTTTACATGATCTAACTTCAAAAAAACAAAATATGCAAATTGGAGTGATGCCTTGACTCTCAATTACTTGATCACTCGATATCTTGCTCATCGCTTATAGATGGGAAGGAATGGGGGTGAGCTTAAAGCTCGTGGGTAACAGTTTTATAATCGGTAAATTTCTCAACTTGCATAAGTCAAACAATCTTCAAACTTGTCAACGCATGTAAACACATAAGCATATCATAATTGTTTGGGCAGATCCATAAACATGACAAACTACACAATTCCACATAATGGTCCTATGTAGTCGTAAACTTGAGGGAGTCCATGAAGGAGCTTCGTGCCACTAGCAGACAGGTGGAAGAAGCCTTTAACTTGGTCAACGTGCATGTGACATTCTTGAATGGATTACACCAAACCCACATAATATGTAATTCATGAACGGAAACAATTTGCCCAAATGACACATTTTTGAAAACTTGATTTCATATACTTGGTATCCTTTCAAAATCATTTCCGTTTTTGTTTCATAGGTCATCCACAAAATTCATACACACAACACGTAGCACTTTCTCAAAGCATTTAAAGAACAATAAATGAACATTTACAAGTAGTTGAAAACACTTATTTCCTTTTCTTAAAAGAAACATTGATGGCTTATTATTCAATTAAAAAATGTAACCCACCTTAGTCTCCTTGCTTGAAAACTTGCTCAAGGATGTCTCTCCTCTTGCTCCTCTTGCCTCTTTTGCCTCCCTTCAACATTAACAAGAATTCCCATTAAAAAATGGACTCCAATTGGAAAACCCAAAGAAACCTATGCATGAAATTGATCCTAGCATACTTATACCCATGCATTTTCTAAGCTCTTTGAACCAAACCCCTTCCAAAAATTCAAATATTAAAACACCAACTTACCTAGAATCTTCACCAAACAATGAGTTTCTCGCTCTAATTGAAGCTTTAACCTTCCTCTTCCTTTTCCCCTTCTTGCTTAACCTCAAAATCCCTCTTGAAGACTAAGAAAAATTGAAACTTAGATGACCTCCCTTCTTTTCTCTTCTTTCTCTCTTTTTCGTGCTTCTCTCTCTTCTCTCTTTTCTCTTTTCTCATTCATGTTTTTGTCTTCTTCTAATGCAAGACAACAAATTTTTTTCTCCCCCTTTATACCATTCCTTCAATGCCTTAAGACTTTACAACTTAAGTGATGTTCCAACAGTGCCCCTCATGCAATCTTACCACCTTAACACTTTAATTCAATTAACCTATGTTATATAATCTCACTCACATTAACATGCTAATTAATTCCAACACAAATTAATCTAGCAAGACCCTAAAATTAATCTAATCATGCTTATTCATCAAGAAAAAAATTCAGGAGCCAACATTTTTGCAGTTGCAGATGTTGCTTACATGTAAGGTGGCTTGGTCTGTTTGGCCTTATATGTTCCTGTAATGATTTTATTGAATCCTATAATTCTACTGTATAGGGCAATGGTCAATGAGGGAAAGAGCAACTCAATTCTTGTTAGTGGGGAAAGTGGTGTTGGGAAAATTGAGACAAAAAAAATGCTTATGAGGTACCTTGCATATCTTGGAGGCAGGTCTGGGGTGGAAGGGCGAACTGTTGAACAACAAGTTTTAGAAGTAAGATATTGGGAATTTTCTTTTTTAATTTACTTCTTTATATAGTTGAATTTGTTTTGCATTTTCTTAACAAAGAGCCTTCGATTCTTTGAATTTATAGTCCATGATAATTAACTTTGTTGCAATTATCTGTTGTAACTAGTTGTAACTATATGTTGATTTAAAAGGACATGCCTGCAGTTCCTCTAACCAGTCTGAAACAAAATTTGACATTTAATGAATGTATGTCTAATGTAGATGTTTCATTAAATGAGAAGTCTGATAGTAGTTGATTGAAGTGGATTTGCTGCAATTAAACAACGAAGTATGTTGTCTCTTATTGCTTTAATTTCTTGGGGGTTGTAGCTAGTTGTTTAATTTACTGCTTTTAACTCCATTTATTACTCACAACTGCCCAATGTCTCTTTTTCACCTATAAAATGGAACAGATCAACACAATTGTTACTTGTTAGTCTTTACTAAGTTTTTTCCAGTCATCAGGTTCTTTGAAAGTGTGGTGATCTCAGCTATTTTAGGGATTTGCAAATTAGGTAATTATTTCTTTTGAATGATATATAAAGTTTGATCCCCTTAATGAATTTTTTGATGGTTTTGTAGCTTGTGTCTGATCAGATTTTGTATCCTTATTCTCTTATTTTGAAAGCCTTATGTTTTGAAAATTGAATGTAAGGGTTTGTTTTGACATAAAGATCAGTTGCTTTTATATTCTGAAAATTGTTTTACATTCTGAAACTACTTTCATTTTCTATCATTTTTTTATTTATAAAACTTGCGAAGCAAATATTATGATCTTTATCTTGAAAAATAGTATATAGCCTTGTGTTATGATCTTTTGAGTATTTTCATTTTCTATTTTTTATGATCTTTCAAGTATAACAGAAAATCATGGGATTTAATGCTTTTTGGTTGATTTCTTAGGATTCTAGTGGAAGTATGAAGAGGATGTTTAAACACTTTCTTTGAGTAGTAGCAGAAGTATATACAGGAGGATGGATGTTGTTCTTTGTATTGCATTTGGTTATTGTTCTTTAAGCTTAATGGAGTAACAATACAACAGATGATGTGTAATAATGTTTGTTTTCTTTAAGCTTAATGTATTTCATTTTCTTTGCCCTCGTATATTATGGTTATGTATTGGCCATCTTTGACCTAAACATTGGGATTTGATTCGTTGGTAAAACACATTTTTCTAAACATTGGGATTTGATTCGCTGGTAAAACACATTTTTCTTTCGCCCTTGCAATTTTTAATGATGGGGCTGGATTTGATTTGCATGATCTTTTTTTAAATAATGAAAAGATCCCTATCTAACTTGTATTCTTAAATTTGGCGTGGAGACTAAACTGACCATTCCTGTTACTATCTTTAGAGTAGCAACTTAGATAACACCAATGTGTCAAGCTTTGACTTGATATAGAAAGGTAATTCTCTATATATTAATAACATAATACTAATCAAATTATTAATTTATACCAACTTTATCATACTGTGACTGGAAAGTTTTATGTTTGTTTATATTTATCAAATGCTATGAAATTATGTTTGTTTATTATTATTATTTTCTAATATTATGTCTCATATTCTTGAGATCCGATACATTTGGGCATGGAGTTTTTACTTTTGGTTATGACAAAGGGAATGTTATTATGTACTACTAAATAAATATTATTTACTACTGAATACAAAGCACTAATAGTTATTGAATTAAATAAATATTTTGTCCTAATTAATAATTTAAAATAAATTTTATTAAAATATGATCATTTATTTAAAATATTATTATTACTCATTCTTAATCAAATTTGTGATTAAATATACCAAGATTTGTTACAAATTTAATATCAAAATTGTATAAATTGATGTTGTATGAAAACATAGATTTTAAATTATATAGTAATGACTAATGATGTTAATTAAAGACTTCATGATTTTTAATTGAATTTTAAATTGATTTTAGAATACATTCCTCAAGATATTATAATTTTGTATTTAAAATTGTTAAAATATTTAAAATTTAGATGTGTGAATTAATAAGGTATTAAAGCATAACTTCTTAAGCATATATTAATGAATAAATTTAAATTTTAATTACAAAGTATAAAAGCCTAACTTGCAACCTTGTTTTATCCCTAATTGGTTAAGTTTAACCATTTTGTTTTATCCCTAATTCTCTCATTTTTTTTCATGTTTTTACCTAACTCTCGCTTTTCTTTCTTTTTTATTTTCATGTTTATCTTTTTTAATATTATTTAATTATTTAATAGTTGCTATGTTACTAAAGAAGTATAATTTTCTTAAATTATTATATAAACAATAATAATTTAATAAAATGTTTTAATAATATAATATTTTAAATATAAATATATTACAATTTTATATAATTTTGAATAATACTCACAATTTAATTCTATTTCTTATTTTAAATTAAGAGATAAAATAATTTAAATTAAGTCATTAATAAAAATATTATAATGATAAATAGTAAATTATATATTTATTTTGTTGAAGTAGTCTAATTCAAGCTAGTAAAACTAATTAAGTAGTGACATCAATTGCAAATTGATTAACTAGCATATAATCTTTTTCATCTTATATGATTAGATGTCTTCATCCCAAAAGGGAAACAATTGAGAAAGTCAAGGGGGAATGATATAGGTCAGATTCGTTGGCTAAAGGAAACTCTTATTATCTTTTGTGACATTTGTAATCAACATATTGGAAGGAGTAAGGGAAAATGCGGTGGAGTTATTGGTCAAAGGTTAACATGGAAGAAGGTAGAGGAAGAGTTTCACAAAGCAACCAACTTACCATGGGATAAAACAAAGCTTAAAAATAAGTTTGATTGGATGAGAACTAGATGGAGTCTTTGGAAACAATTGAAAGGAAAAGAAACTGGATTAGGATGAGATTATGATAAAGGAACAATTTGTGCTAGTGAGGAGTGGTGGACTTTGAAGATTAAGGTTATCAACTTTTTTCCAATTTAAATTATTTTCCTTTACTCTAATGCTAAATAGTTAGTTAAATATAAGTTATTTAATTTTTTGTAGGAGAATATCAATTCTAAAACATTTAAAGAGGAAGGGATTGAACCTAAGCTAGAATGTAAGTTGGATCAACTTTTTTGATGTTTGACCCAAGGAGAAACTACATTTTGTCCTATGGCTGACCCTCCACAAGGACAACGAGAAGTTGAGGAAATATATGTTCTTTTCCACCTGATAGTTATAATGTTCATCATCAATTGTCAACCTATCATGATCATGAGAATATAGATGAGACTAGTGGTCTAAACAATTGGGAAGAAGTGGGGATATAATCTACCCCGACCCCTCAAGCTACACATGATGAAGGGAGTGAAAGAAGAAGATGCAAAAGGGCTTTAGAAGGTGATAGTTCACAAAGTAACAAGAATGCAAGAATTGATTCCGCTAAAAGGGCAGGAAAATCAGCAGCAATGTATGAGAGGCTTGATGAGGTGATGCAATTGATTGAAGGGAGGTAGAGTGAAACAATGGAAATGAATACATCCATGAAGAAAGTGTTGGATATGAGAATATTGGTGCATCACAAAGTACTAGTGCTGGTGCGTCATATCATGATGTTACGAATGCTTTGGAAAAAATATGTACTCCTAGTTTAGAGACTGGTACTCCTGAAATTTATTTTGCTTGCATGTTGATTGAAGATCCGCAAAGAAGATCCTTTTTATTGTTTACCAGATGATACAAAGAGGGTTGAATACATAAAGTCTACGTATGAGTATGAAAAACATTTAAAAAAAAACATCAAACATAGCTTCTATCTATCCATTACTATGTTTAGTTTATTGTTTTTATTATTTGTGCACTTATGTTTACCTGCTATATTATTTATTTCTTTATATTTAGACATATAAGTGTGTTGTTTATTTACAATATAATTATACTTATTGATTTGTAGGTATGGATGATAATGAAGTGAATCATACGTTAATACAAGACTTATTAAATGATATGCAAATGCACAAGAAGGGGGGTTGAATTGTGTATTTCCCTTTTAAAAACCCTTCAAAAACATTTTGTTAAAAGAAACTTGCTCTTTTCACAAGAACTACTGAAAATCAAAGTTATAACGTATTTTTTGAAAACTTGTATAAAAACTAATAAAATCAAAAATTGAACGATAAGAGAGATAAAGGGTAGAGAGATGTTGACGCGGTAATTTTTATACCGGTTCACCCCAAACCGTGGGCTACATCTAGTCCTTAGATGTTTTTATGAGATTTCCCTATCTCTCAAAACTTTTACAAGTATTCTTTGTCTCCAAGCCTCTTCAGGTCTTTTACAGTCAGTATTCTTTCACACTTAACCTCTGCAGGCTATCTGTACAACTTTCAACTGAAAGATATTTAAGCTTTGTTACAGAAAAGAATAGCTCTAAGTTTCGCACAATAATTTCTCTCAAATAATTTTTTGTAACTCGTTGTAAATCTTGTAACTTTTTCAATCTTCGACTTCGACTCATATTTATAGTCTTCGTCTTTAACTGCTTCTTGCTTCTTTCAAGAAACGGTTATTCAGTTGAGTTCTGTAACTAACTCAAATTGATTCTTGATTATGACGCGATTCGCTTCCGTCTGCTTTTCATCGTCTGCTTTTCTGCCGTCTGCTTTTGGCTTTTGTTTGTTGTTTGCTTCCGTCTACTTTTGGCTTTCTTCTGTTTTTCTCATTCATTTGCTTTTGCTTTCGTCTACTTTTGCTTTCATTTGCTTTTTCTTCCGTCTATTTTTTACTTTCGTCTGCTTTTGCTTTCATCTGCTTTTGCTTCCGTCTACTTTTTGCTTCCGTTTGTTTTTCTTCTTTCGTCTGCTTTTTAATTTCCGTCTATTTTTCTTCTTTCGTCTGCTTTTCAATTTTTGTCTGTTTTTCTTCTTTCGTTTACTTTTCAATTTTCGTCTGTTTTTCTTCTTTCTTCTGCTTTTTAATATTATTTGTACTTCATCAAAATCATTTATGTAAAGTCAGTTTGACTTAACAATCTCCCCCTTTTTGATGATAACAAATAATCATACAAGTAAGATGAAAAACTGTAAAACGATATACAGATGAGAAATAAGAAAATATCTTCACTCTATCTTCTTCGAAAATATCTTCACTCTATCTTCTTCGAAAATATCTTCACTCTGTCTTTTTCATTTTCTGCTTACTCTTCCTCCCCTATCTTTTTCTTTCTTGTTCAAAATTTTCTTCTCCCCCTTTCATTTCTCCGTGTCATTTCTCCCCTATTTGTTATTAATAAAAAATGATTATGACCGATGACGCTTCAATAGTTCTTTCACCATCTCCTTTAACTCCTTGACTTCTCTGCGTAGGTGCATTACTTCTACTTGTAAGTCAAAAGATGAGGTAGGTCAGTAATCATCCTTCGGTTGTTCTTCTTCAAAAGCAATTGTTGTGACATATGCGTCTGAAGATGGAACATATTCTTCAGTAATCTGAAAGGTAGGAGGTTGAACAGATAGGTTGGGTTCAGGAAGGTCTAAGTCATTAGGAGCTGGTAGTCTTAACATTTTTCTTCCACGCAGGGGTAGGGCTTCTTCTTCAATTGAAGATGTATTAGACAATGGCCTAATACGCATAATTGTCTGCACAAGGGATTCAGTGAATGTCCCTTTTGTAAGTGTTCCCCCCACTGGACAATGTTCATCTTTCTTTGTTGCATTACTACTAGCTCTTGAAATGTGATAGGAAATGAAGGTTCCCATCATCATCTTCTCTACAGAGCATGCTTCATCAATACTTCGTACTTTTTCAGCAATCTGGTCTATTGACAGATCATCTGTTACCCCTTCTGGGTATAGTTTCTTCTTTCCCTTATTTCGATCCATGGGATTCCTTGGTTGACGATTAGGTACAACCTTTATCACTGTTTGCTCTGTGACTGGGTAAATAGTGTACGGTTGGCTCGTCATTTTTGTGGGGTATGATTTTGTGGCAGCATACCTCAAAGCTTCATAAAAAGTCCTCTCATCTTCATTCAACAGATGCCATTTACAACTATTTATCGAAATAGGTTGTAAATATGCCTTCACTAACCTTTTTGGAATATCCTTGATGATTATCGAAGTACTCCTCGTATTCACAGGTTGAACTTCTTCAATCATTATGATTCTCAAGTCTTCTTTCCTAAAAAATGGAGAAGATTTGTATTGAACCAGACTAAGTTGTGCTGACTCTGCCTGTGGAACATTAGTAGGAGTAACATTCTTCTTACTTGGTTCTACTGATTTCTTCTGTGAAACATCAATAGAAGTAGTCTTCTCCTGACTTGGTTCTTCTGATTGACTTTCTCCACAGTCTTCTTCCCTGCCTCAATCAGTCTTGGAGTCTTTTGAGGTTGTGGCTTCTGCTTCTCAAACTCTAATTTTCTTTTTCTCTCAGTCTCTTTGGTCTGTTTGGTTGTATCTTCATTTAGGATAGAGACTAGAGACCTTGTAGCCTTAGGTGCGCCTATCTCAGAGATTTCTACCTGACTCAGTTCTCTGGATCTCTTTTCTTCCTGTTGTCGTAAGGTTCGAATCCTGGGTGATCTCTTCGTTTTCTTTGGAATTTCACTCAAAAGCTTCTCCCCTTTTCTTTTTAAAGCACCTTCGTCTGTCATCCGTACTCGGCTACTTCCTTTTTGAGAAATCATCTTTTCCTTCAAAATTTCTTCTGATGATCTCATCCTTTCAATTATGGGCATGTTTACACTAGATTGAGATTTAGAACTTTTTATAGGAGATTTCTTCTTTGTACGCTCCCCCTCAGTTCTCGCTTTAATCTCAGAATCTGCTTCTAATCTGTCCAGATTCTTCAAGCCCATTTTTGCTACAATACCTGAGTTGATAACACTTTTGACAGACATCTTCAATCTGTTTCCTCTATCAAGAAGGACTCCAGACTCCCTGAATATCCTTGTTAGCAACATTTCATAAGGGTAGCTGTTAGTATCCTTCATCGCCTTAACCATATACTGAAAAATCAGAAATGATAAATCTATGGGTTGGCCATTCAACAAGTAAAATAGGCATTGTTCATCCAAAGTTGTCACCAAATTCCTTGAACCAGCTCTCGGTAAGACATAGTTGAACAGAATCGCATGTAAGACCCTAGCCTTCGGCACCAGACTCGAGGTCTTCTACTCCGATGGGTTATTGTCTCCATACAACTGTCGACTGACTTCATCTTCCTTCATACTAACTTTCGTCATCCATCTGGCTTTGCTTGTGAGCTTTTCTCTGACAGATGAACATTCAATCACCTTCTCAATCAATTCCCTTGTCACAACAATAGACAATCTATCTACTGTAGAAACAATAGCACTGTCTATTAGCCGCACATTCTTCCAGAAATCATACACTTCATTTTGATATACAATTTCCCGTACCTGGAAGAACTTCCTCCATCCTGCTTCTACTATCTCTGGTTTGATATCCATGTCGTCTTTCCTTAAGGATTCAAAATCAACATGCCTTCTGTAGATCATTGCTTGCTCCATTGATTCTTTGATGAGTAGAAACTGAGTTAACTGATATTTTTTTTCTTCACAAGGTAAAGTTGGTTACCGAAATTTGAGAGAGCTGAGAGCCGAAAGGTTTCCGATTTGAGAATTCTCGAAAGATCTTTTTAGGCGTATTCTAGAATAGGTGAGGCTCTCAAGGCTATGTAACTTTCCCTCCAAGAGTTTCTTCTATGAGAAGTTACCAGCTGTAACTCACCGTTACTAACGTCGTTAACTTTGACGTCCTTTTATCTTGCCTGTGACGTGTTAGACGGTTGATCACTTAACATCACCATGTTGAGATTTCGTCTGATTTCTTTGAAATGTTCTTCACTTAGTGGTTTAGTGAAGATGTCCGCCCATTGAAAATTCGTCTCAATAAATTGAAGACTCACGATCCTTCTCTAAATGTAGTCCCGTAAGAAATGATGTCTGACTTCGATATGCTTCACTCTCGAATGCTGAATTGGATTTTTTGACAAGTTGATGGCACTCGTGTTGTTGCAGAAGATTGGGATCTCCTCTTCTTGAACTAAATAATCTTCTAGTTGATATTTGATCCACAATGTTTGCGAACAACAATGTTCGACCCCGAACTTTGAGTGAAAATGAGAAATAAGAAAATGAAAGTAAATGAGTAATTTTTGTATATAATTTGTGTTAGAGATGATTTTGATATTGGAATATGAATTATGCATGGTTGATGAGTAGAGAAAATGTAGGATATATATATATATATATATATATATATAAGAAGAAGCAAGAGAGAAACTTGGTGAATGACATGATGCTTTTGAATGTAAGAAATCATATGCATTGAGGTTGAGTGTAGAATAAAAATGTGTATGCTGATTCAGGAGAAATTCAGGAATAACTGAAATAGAATTGGCCAAAGTTGCCTTCTTTGAAGTTTTAGCTTGTTCTTTTATCTTTACAATGATACTAAGTATGCAAGTTTTCGAGATTGGAGTTAAGATTTATGATTGATACAAGTTAGGATGTTGCATAAGATTTGTGTTTGTGATAGCTTTGATGCATGTTTGAAATTTGAGGTTTTGAGGAACCAATTAAGTTGAGACTTGAGAAGTTTGTGAATTGAATTTGTTGCTTGAATTGTTATGAAGTGTTTAGGCCTTTGAATAAGTGAATTTGTGAAGATTATAAGTGTTTATAGTGTTAGGATGATTATTGGAAGCATGGGAGAAGGTTGAAAGGGTTTTGGAAAACCCATGTCCGTTAAACAGACATGGAAGTCCATTTAACGGACCTTCTCGGGTCAAAAGGAACCCTTGTTTCGTTCATGTCCGTTAGACGGACATGGATGTCTATTTAACGGACATTCTTGGAAGAAATGATGCACTTTGGCCCGTATGTGTCCGTTAAAAGGACATGCATGTCCGTTTAACGGACATTCACGGGTCAGCTTAAGTAAATGGCAATTTTCTACCATTTAGAGGCTGAATCTAATTTGTGGTCTTCATGAAAGTTTTAGATCTCAAGGTCTTCTATCTAATGGTTTAAGAACGAAACAAATCTGACATTTTTGGTGAAAGTTATGACAATTGCGCCAAGAGAGGTTTAGATCGATTTAGGGTTTAAGCATGGGTTATTCTTTTGGGCATAACTCCCTCGTTTGACCTCGAAATGAAATGATTCTTAGACCAATAGATTTATAAGACATGTATCCTTCTTCCCATGAACATTTGTAGCATTTGGAGTTAAATTGAAAATTTTTGAGTGAAAAGTCATGAGAGGTCGGTTATAAGAGCATGATTCGAGTATGTGCACGCTTTAGCGTTTTAAGTATATTTTGAGCTATAGGGCTCCGATTGGAAGGATTCTATCTTCAAAATGGTCAAGAGACCTAGAGCTTCATGTTTGGTATTAGAGAAAGAAGTTGAACCAATAAGGACAAAGGTGATTTTCTTGGAATACGCTCACGTCTTATGATAATCGGGACGATTTGTTTCCTTCTGATTTTGCTATTTTCCTTTCTCATCCGACCTTGCCCAATCTTTTGCTTATATCTTTTCCGTCCGACATCCGATTGACTTAGTTTTCAAAGCGTTGGATTCCTAAGACAATTAATTATATTTTTAGGGGAAATTATGAATTTTAGAGACTTAATTTAGGAAGATTGTTTGAATCAAAGTGAATCGGGAAAATTTTCTGAACATAGTTCAGTACTTTGCGAAATTCGGGATCTGTGGAGATCCGATTGAAGTGATCCTTGAGGCAAAATAAAATTAAGAAATGGGAATACAAGTGATATGAAGAAATAAAATTTCCATTTAGCCCCTAAGTGTAGCACCCCACTCCCGCGCGACCCGAACCCCACATCGATGGTGATATCCGAGTCCGTGCCCCGCGAGGGTGGCGTGCTAAAACACTCATTCAGTAGTCGGTACATTTTTTTTACATAACAATATGTGTGGAAATCAATGCCCAAGTTGGGTCCTCATTCAATCATATACAAATTCATTATACACAATTTCCAATAGCCACTCGGGCCTATTTCTCAAATACAAATATACACTTCAATACATAAATAAAGACATGCAATGCAGACGTGAACTGATCCTGACTCTTATCCTTCATTTGAATCATGCAAATAAACTCCCGTTGGCTTAACGGGATATTCTTCTAATCCTGAAAAATAATTGTAAATTTTGGGTGAGTTTTGCGAACTCAATGAGTGACCATCATCGATGGCTCACCATCACATATTACATAAGACACATATATTTCATAAATCACATTTCATTACACATTTTTCCAATATCGCACATGTTCATATCATTTCACATTCAATCACTGAGCCAATCCCACTTTATTTCCTATATCACAATATTTCCCATGTTCATATCATTTCATTAACAACCATATTGAATCTCATAAACTTTTTCAGTTATTTCACATTCAATATCATTTAATTATTTATATCATGCATACTCAGTGCATATGTGACTCACTTTCCAATTATTACTCTGTTGTGACCGAGTGCCTGAACTGTCCCATATAGGGCTCATTGATAACTGTCCCATATAGGGCTCATTGATAACTGTCCCATGTAGGGCTCATTGATAACTGTCCCATGTATGGCTCATTGATAACTGTCCCATGTAGGGCTCATTGGTCACTGTCCCATGTATGGCTCATTGTTCGTTGAGCTTATAGCTCTGATCGGTGGCTACTCTAGTCACAACGGCCATTATCTGATCATGCATTCATATATGCAATGCATATGTCACAATGTATCACCCACAATTATCTATCCCTTTCAATCACTTCTCATATCATCGGACTTTAGTCCGACATTCCACCCTTGAAGTGGAACATTGCACAGTTTCGTTAATATCTAAATACACATTTGTCGATCAAATAAGTATAAGGTTTGCCTTTCACCAAATCAAATTATTCACTCAAATGCATATGGAATGCGTATGTGATACTTTTCCCATTTATTTCGGTGTTGTGCTCGAGTGCTCAAATTGTCCCAATATGGGCGCATTAATCGTTGAGCATGAAGCTCTGAAATCACTGTGAGCTCAAGGCCCAAGCACAGTGAGCTTTTAGCTCTCGATGGCTACTTCGGTCACAACTACCATTATCTGATTTTGCACTCATGCATGGAATGCATATGTCAAAAAAATGCAGTATTTCAATCACAATCAATCTCAAATAGTTCACAATAATACAAATAGTTCACAATCACATTTTAATCACAATCCTATTTATGCACATTTCAAACACAGAGGGTCCAAATTCACAGACCATTTGCACTTCTGTGTCATAATCTCCCATTTCATCGGACCTTTTGTTCGGAATCCATAATCAAACGCAATTCACTAACCCACCATTATTCATCACAGTTTTATAAAGACAGAATTCTAAGCACATAATAATTGAGGTACCGTCTAGGTCACTCACCTCATATCCATGCTTGAACCTTATCCAAAGCATCAATTTCTTCATTATTTCTTTGCTCAATCACTTTTGTCGAGTACACATACTTCTTATTTTCATCACCAAATATAGTTCTTCCGATTTCACTCGAAAGTTCTTATTCATCATGGGACTAACCATTTTGAATCCTTAACTTATAAACTTTATTACCTCTTTCCAGTAAAACTGTATCTAAAAATTCAATACACTAATAACATTTCATTTCACCCCATATTTTACTTAACATTGACACTCTTCATTGCCATAGATTTAGAAAACCCCAATATCTGAATTTACTATATTCATTTGTGCATGCCTTTCAAGCTCAAAAATTGTCTCGAAACTACACAATTTATCCATTACAGAAATGCCTTAGCATATCTACTATCTTCAAGACTTCAAACAATTTCTATTATAGCACTGATACCACTTATCAAAATCAATCCATATTATACTGTTGCAACACATTGTATCATACTTTCTGATGTGAAACTTCATTATACACTGCACAATCTCCAAATGATATGCTTATCATCAGTGTCAGATTCCTCAATTTTTCATATATCTCCTTTTTACTTTTCAACACTTTCAAAATACCGTCTATGAGCATAGTCACCAATTGATACCATTTGCTTACATTGCATAAATCTCTATTGGGGTACTGTTGATTTCAATAGACATCACTCAAATCTTTTCATTGAGTCCACATTGATTTTTTTCATTTAATTCCCCTTTAATTCACATTGACATATCCACATGCCTATTCATTCGTACTTGTACCTCCATACATTCCACTTCATTTGATTATTTCACTTTGTGGGTTGGTTTTTTTTTTAATAGATTCCATTTAAGATCTCCCAACATCTTTGTATCAAATCTTATAGAGACCTATTCTCTTCACGTTGCAATAGGATCACCTTAAATTGAAAATCCACTCACGTAGTTGGATACTTTACATTACCTTAAACACAATGCATAGAATGTCAGTAGTACATTTCACTTGCTATGCTTGAGTCTCCTCTTGAGATATAACTCCATTATTCACTTTTAATTTAGTACTTACTTATTTTCGATTTGTTCCTGTCATGACCACTATTAACTTGAATCGTCTGTTCATCTTAACCCAATGTGGAAAATTCTTCTTTAAAAGAAGATTTCTTGCTACAATCATCGATACTGTTCACGAAATTCTCATCAACCAACTATTTTCCATAATTGCGTTTCAACCATTCTGAGTATCTCAAGAAGATCAATTTTAACTATACTCAATATCCCAATAAGAGCAATTTTATGCCATAACTGTATGATCGGAACATCTTTTACACTAAGGCTCTGTGAGGCACTAAACAATTTCTTTTACACCTAGACTTTGGTATATATATATCACCAAAAATCATTTCATCACATATGATACATCATTTGAAATCTTAATATCCTCCCAAATGAGCACTATAAGTACTCTTGTGTCTTACTTTAACCCATTATAAACCTTGAACTATATGAACTATGATTGGCACTTATTTAATAAGTTACCGATCGCTCCCTCGGTTATTTCCTCGTATATTTTTCACATAAACTCAATTGTTTCACTAATCATGATGAACTCAATATCCAATATATACAATCAACCTAAACTTGCCAATTCTTTTCATATAGTACTATCATTGTTTCATTTTTCACTTGTCATTGAATCTCATTTCACACAGTGTTATTCCCATCTCAAAACATAATTCTTATATCGATAATTCACACATCCCTTCTAAGTCCAAGCTGGACCCTTCAAGGTCATATCAACTTGGCTTATACACTTTAATCTCATCATTTCTACTTATCTCATTATTATTATTTTTTCAAACAATCCATGATAGGGTATTCACATTTATATCACATTCGAGGATATATCATCAAAACACAACAAAATATTACATTCATTGATACAGTGTGTTCAACCAATCCAGAATTTCTGATGTGCAATCATTAGAAATTTTCAGTCTTAATTTTCCTCTAATATCCCCTTATACTAATTTTCAAACTCTCAGCACAATATTCGCATAATCATTTTGGTTCCAAGCTCATGCTTTCATGATCATAACCACTTCACGATTTCATTTCATTCCATCTATACACTTTAGTTTCCCTTTTTACTTAAATGCTCTTCTTCCTCAATCCTCAATCAATCCTCAATAACATACCTATTCACACCGATATCACCTCAAAGGATACATATCCCAATTGAGGTGGACCTTTTTCCATCATACGAGACCAGATACATTTCTTATTTCCCAATTATCCATAAACCTCTATTTTCTCATAATCACCAATTTCCCTCCAACTCTTATGGAAATGCTCATGCATGTGACTCATACTGGGGGATCAGTCGCAGTTGTCTGCAATGACATAATTACTATGCATATGCATATCATTTGACCCCTATTTCATAATGCCCATGTAAGATTGTACTACTGGGCTCTGATACCACCTACTCTAGCACCCCACTCTCGCGCGACCGAACTCGACATCGACGGTGATATCCGAGTCCGTGTCCCGCGAGGGTGGCGTGTTAAAACACTCATTCAGTAGTCGGTACATTTTTTTATATAACAATATGTGCGAAAATCAATGCCCAAGTTGGGTCCTCATTCAATCATATACAAATTCATTATACACAATTTTCAATAGCCACTCGGGCCTATTTCTCAAATACAAATATACACTTCAATACATAAATAAAGACATACAATGCAGACGCGAACTGATCCCGACTCTTATCCTTTATTTGAATCCTGCAAATATACTCCCGTTGGCTTAACGGGGTATTCTTCTGATCCTGAAAAATAATTGCAAATTTTGGGTGAGTTTTGCGAACTCAGTGAGTGGTCACTCACTGAGTTTTGCGAACTCAGTGAGTGACCATCATCGATGGCTCACCCATCACATATTACATAAGACACAAATATTTCATAAATCACATTTCATTACACATTTTTCCAATATCACACATGTTCATATCATTTCACATTCAATCACTGAACCAAACCCACTTTATTTCCTATATCACAATATTTCCCATGTTCATATCATTTCATTAACAACCATATTGAATCTCATAAACTTTTTCAGTTATTTCACATTCAATATCATTTAATTATTTATGTCATGCATACTCAGTGCATATGAGACTCACTTTCCAATTGTTACTCTGTTATGACCGAGTGCCTGAACTGTCCCATATAGGGCTCATTGATAACTGTCCCATTTATGGCTCATTGATAACTGTCCCATGTAGGGCTCATTGATAACTGTCCCATGTAGGGCTCATTGGTCACTGTCCCATGTAGGGCTCATTGGTCGTTGAGCTTATAGCTCCGATCGGTGGCTACTCTAGTCACAACGGTCATTATCTGATCATGCATTCATATATGCAATGCATATGCCACAATGTATCACCCACAATTATCTATCCCTTTCAATCACTTCTCATATCATCGGACTTTAGTCCGACATTCCACCCTTGAAGTGGAACATTGCACAGTTTCGTTAATATCTAAATACACATTTATCGATCAAATAAGTATAAGGTTTGCCTTTCACCAAATCAAATTATTCACTCAAATGCATATGGAATGCGTATGTGACACTTTTCCCATTTATTTCGGTGTTGTGACCGAGTGCTCAAATTGTCCCAATATGGGCGCATTAATCGTTGAGCATGAAGCTCTGAAATCACTGTGGGCTCAAGGCCCAAGTACGTTGAGCTTTTAGCTCTTGATGGCTACTTCGGTCACAACTACCATTATCTGATTTTGCACTCATGCATGGAATGCATATGTCGAAAAAATTGCAGCATTTCAATCACAATCAATCCCAAATAGTTCACAATCATACAAATAGTTCACAATCACATTTTAATCACAATCCTATTTATGCACATTTCAAACACAGAGGGTACAAATTCACAGACCATTTGCACTTCTATGTCATAATCTCCCATTTCATCGGACCTTCTGTCCGGAATCCATAATCAAACGCAATTCACTAACCCACCATTATTCACCACAGTTTTAAAAAGACAGAATTCTAAGCACATAATAATTGAGGTACCGTCTAGGTCACTCACCTCATATCCATGCTTAAATCTTATCCAAAGCATCAATTTCTTCATTATTTCTTTCCTTTATCCAAGTTAAAATTCCCTAAGCCACAATTACCCAAATTCAACATCACATACTGCATAAACACTAAAATTGAGCTTAGGAAACACAACTCTATACCAATCTTAAGCCATATGAACCCAAACCCCTTCAAAATTTAATAAATCAAAAATCTCAATCTTACCTTGATCTTTCACCCATCAATGAATTTCTTGGCTTGGATGGAAGCTCTCATCATCCTCCCCGTTTTTCTCTTCTTGAGCACCATGAAAATTCCTCTTGAAGGGCTTAGAAAAATCAATACCTAGTTTACTCTTTCTTCTTTCTTCTTCTCCCATTCGAAGGCTCTCGACTCTTCTCTTTTCCTCTATTCTTTCTTTTCTGTTTTGCACAGTTCACTTGCTTTTATAGTGCCATGTCATTTAATAAATGAGGAATGACCTATATGCCCCTCTATTTAAACCTATAAACTTAACCCTTTAAGTGGTGCTCCAAAAATGCCCTTCCTTTTTGCATTAAAACTGACATCTTGGCCCCTTATTTCAATCAGGTAAATAAAACAATTTGGCAAAACTTTCTTCTAGAGAGTTGTTCCTATATGTCTTACGAATCCATCGCTTTAAGAATCAGATCGATCGGAGCTCCACATCTCAAAATATCTCCAAAATACTGAAGTCTGTCCAAACCATTACAAAGTTGAGACTGAACATTACACCTAACTTCAATCCAGAAATTGAAAGTCTTAGAGGCTACATTGTCGATCGACTTCTTCATATAACTTGTAGATCTATGTCTCTAGTTTCATTTAAACAAGACTCTGATCTATTGGAGCTCTATATCTCAAAATATCTCCAAAATACCGAAGTCTGTTCAGACCATTACAAAGCCGAGGCTGAACACTACACCTAACTTCAATCCAGAAATTGAAAGTCTTAGAGGCTAAATTGTTGATCGGCTCCTTCATATAACTTGTAAATATATGTCTCTAGTTTCATTTTAAACAATAATCCGATCTATTGGAGCTCTATCACTCAAAATATCTCCAAAATACTTAAGTCTGTTCAGACCATTACAAAACTGAGACTGAACACTACACCTAACTTCCGTCCAAATATTGAAAGTCTTAGAGGCTAAATTGTAGATAGGCTCCTCAGATAAACTGTATATCCATGTCTCTAGTTTAATTTGCAAGAAGAATCAAATCAAACTGAGCTCTATAGCTCAAGATATCTCCAAAATACCGAACGATATTTAGACTTTTTCCACAGGTTAGCTCCTTTTAATCGGGTCGATCTTTTTCCATTTAATGTCAAAACTGATCTATTTGGTATGAAAAGATAGAAAAATGTCTTAGGAATCTAACGCTTCAAAAATTGGGTCGATCGGAGGTCGGACGAAGAAGTTATGCTCAAAAGAGTGAAAGGAGGTCGGTCGATCAAAACATCGACAGAAATACGGCTCGGCCAATTTGCGAAAGGTGCGCCAAGACAGATGCAAGATTGTCGCGGCTGGCGCCGCCTGCCGAAGGCTAGGCTGGCCGAGCTCTTCTTGCCGACGAAGCTCATTGGGTCGATCGCCACCGACCGACCTTCCAACTTCTAACACTTATAACTTTTGACTCCGAACTCCGAATTTTACAAACTTGGTACCGTTGGAAAGATAAAAGACAGATCTACGATTTTCATGAAGGACTTAACAACAATTTCGATCTCTAAAATGGTTAAAAAGTCCCTCAAAGTGATTGATCGATCAGCTTCACACTAAACAGCATCAGAACTTCCAAAAATCATAACTTTTCATCCCCTTAACCAAAAATTTCAAATTTTATATCAATAGAAAGAGCAAAACAAATGCTACATCTTTCAGGAATAACTTAGAAGCCAATTCCATCTCTAACCAAATCAAATTCGTAAACAAAGGTTCAGCCTACCCCATTTATCCTCAACAGAAATCGAATCTTTCAAAATTCACAACTCCACATCCCCTTGGCAAAAATTTCCATACCATATAGCAATAAAAAGCTTAGACAATCTACTACAATTCTCATGAAGGACTTCAAGGCAAATTCCACTCTTATTAGGTCGAATCCACCCATTAATGTGGCTGCCCTGTTAATTAGTATTAAAACAGCATATGACCATATCCATAGCCAAAACTTTACAATTTTATATCTAACAGTCCTTACATCTAAAATTCGCATAAAATACCTCATTAGAAAGCTATAACAATCCTCTACAACTTTTCAGAATGTCACTCAAGCCAATTTCACCCTTTACAGTCCCAAATAAATGTCAGAACACAAAGAGCACAAAATCTATGCCCTTAGAGCATTTGCACACCAAAACACATTTTGGACTGAATTACCACCTGAGCATTTTTAGACCATAACTTGCAAGCTACACAACGAAAAATATCATACTTAGTGGCGTTAGAAAGATAACACATAAATCTTTAACTTTCAGTAATACCAATCTCACAAAATCTGTCTCCTTTATCCTAGAAAAATTCTCAAAGTTTCCGGTCGTCAATAATGGAACCAAGATCTGGATACTGTTCATCCAGCACACCCATCTCAACATCCGAGCCAACCTTCAAGCCACAATTGACCAGAACTTCCTTCATAGGAATTCTAGCCATACTTCTCAAGTTTAATTTAAAGCAAACCTCAACTCAATAGCATAACTACATCAAAAGTTATAAACAAATACCTGAAGCATGCACAAGTTCCATTTTCCAAATTTCATACTAAATCGTACTCTTTTCATGTAAACATCAATGCCACATTGATAAACATCCCATTTAGCCAAGAGATCAGCCATCAATTCATCAAGACATTTACTTGAGTAATAAAGCACAAATTTGGCAGCACACAACATACAATATTCTTACTTGAATTTACCACCTATCTAACATTATTCAAACATCAAAACCAAATCCAAAACCAATCCAACACATGTTCAATCATTTAGCCTCACATAAACATACACTTATACCCATACAATTATCTATTTAGCAACACAAACATACTACTCTCACTCTTTCAACACCTTCTACCCATAAATTTTAGAAATTCACATTTCCTATCTTTTATACCTGGCAATTGTCAATGAATTCATGTACCACTTTATGAACCAGTAATCATTATGTAAATGCATGTATGCTAATAAGATGCATGAACCAAAGCATTTCCTTTGTCCCTCCTTGAGCACACTTGTACAATATTTCGGGTCCTCACCCTTCATTTGGGGACGAGATGTTACACTAAGACTTTCAATTTCTGAATTGAAGTTCGGATTAGTATTCAGAATTGGATTAGGAACATATGAAAGTATTTTAGCCATAACTTTTGCTCTAGTTATCCAAATGAGGTGGTTCTTAATTTGGATTAAACTAGAGAAATAATTCTACTATTGTTATGAAGAAATCTAGTTTCAATTTTGGGTTTAAGGATGTCAAGTTTTGGATGGAAATAATCGTGCTGGAAAATGATTTAGCATAAGACATATCTGAAATGTTTTGAGCATACCTTTTGATGTAGTGCTCCAAATTGGATGATTTTTGAGACATTATGAAATTAAGACAATGAGGAACAATTCTCTAGAAGGAAGTTTTGACAAATTCCTTCAAATTGATAGTGCAAAACGTATCCTAAAGTAAGCATGATTTAAAGTAAAGTTCAGGGGCATATTGGGAAGTCCACTTAAGGACATAAATTAAAAGGCTTTGATGGAGGGGCAATTCAGTCTTTAGCCACTCATTTTAATGACATGGCACTTTATAAGAGGGGGTTGTCGTTGAAAGAGAAGTAAGCCACGAAAATTTGGAGAAAGGAAAGAGAGAAAGGAAAGAAAGAAGAGAGAAAGGAGGAGATTTCGGAGGAGGAAGAAGATGAAGGGCTAGGGTTCTGATTTTTGTGAGCTTCCAAGGGTGGTTTTAGGTTGTTTCCAAAGGGAAAAGATGGAAGAAGTCAAGAGTTTCCTTCCAAGTTAAGAGAAATTCAAAAATGGAGAAGATGAAGGTAAGAGTTGATCTTTTATCTTTTATCTTTTAGTGAGATTTTGGTTTATTTGGCACAAGATTAGTTTGGGTTTATGAATTCTAGGTTCAATTTTGGAGTTTACATGTTTTAATTGGATCAATTTTGGGTGTTGATTTAATGAGGGTTTATGGTATGAATTAGGGCAAATTAAAGAAAGGATTGGAGAAATTGAAGCTCTAATCAAGCTCCAAGCATGGATATAAGGTGGGTAACGTGTTTATTTATCAAATTATAAGCTAATTGTAAGTTTTGGAAAAATCAAGAATATAAACATGTTTATAAGTTATCGTTTCTCAAATGATTTGAATTGTTTATTCAATGAACTTTTGAATGATTTAATACTCGTTGGAGTTCATTGTGTTTACTTGATTGAAATTTTAAGATGTGAACTGGTGTGACATGATTGGTTGAATGTTTTTGAAAGGTTATATTCCTTGTTTGGGAAAATTGAGAATTGTTGTATGACCTTTTGTTTGTAACTTGTGTGATATTGAGAATGATAGACATTACGTTGAATTTGAGATGACATGAAAAGTTCAGTTTCGAAATATGCCTTTGGGCAATTTGTTTTTTTTCAAGCATGATTATGTGTTATATGGGTTTGGTTAGGTCCCTTAAGTAGAGTCAGTGCACTGGTCTCATCTGCCCGTTAGAGGCACGGGAGTTTTGATTTCGGACTCCCATAAGTCACGGCTACACCGGACAGCTATGCAGGAAGGTGTAGTACGTTCCGTTCACGGCTGCACGGGACCGCTATGCGAGAATGTGCAGTACGTTCCGTTTTGGACCGACCCAAACCGTTTGATGTGTTACGTGTTTTTGCTTTTTATAGAATGTCGTGCATTTATATGTAATGCATTTCGTGTGTTTTGACTTTATTCATGAATTGTAAAAAGGTTTGGAATTTCGACGAATGAGAAATTGTGGTTTTCAACTATGATAGTTTTGGAAACTGTTTGTAAATGTTTATGAAAGTTTTGAAATTGAGAAGTTTTTGAGAAATAAACCTTCAATGTTTTCCTACTGTGATAGTTCAATCAACTGAAAATAAGGTTTGAAAATGTTTTGCTTATCATTTGATTTATAAACATGTTATCCAAAAGCAATAAGCTCATCCCCTTCATTCCTATCTACAGGTGATGAGAAGAGGATCGGGTGAAAGAAAATGAGGGATTCCATTTGTATGGGCCTATTGAATCATTGTTAAGTTTAGAATGTTTTGAGAAATTTAGAATCATTGTGCTTTGTGTATTTTGGATTTGGTATTGGCTTTGTAAATGGCTTGAAATGCCATTAGTGTATGGCAAGCGTTTAGTTCATGATGTATTTGGATTATGAAATTGTATAAGAACTTGATTTATGGAATTGGAAATGTATTGGCTATGGATGGTGCATATTGGTTTTGTATATAAATTGAATTGAGTTATGAATGAAATTGGGATATATATATATATAGATATGGATGAATGTGTTTGATGATGGGATATGAAAGGTGATGATTTATAAATACGATTGGTTTTGGGTTTGATGGAAGTATTAATTTGTATATGATTATAAATGGAAATTGTATATGAGTTTGAATGTGATGGATACGAATCGGATATGAAAAAAATGACTTGAAGTGGTTTAGAATTTAGGATTGCGTTTATGCTGATATCCCGGACGGAGGGTCTGGTGGATTATGATGTATGTGTAATTGTTTGGAAATTACAGAAGTGAGTTTTACACCTTGCAGGTTT
Organism: Erythroxylum novogranatense; assembly: GCA_029891385.1. Lineage (NCBI taxonomy): Eukaryota > Viridiplantae > Streptophyta > Magnoliopsida > Malpighiales > Erythroxylaceae > Erythroxylum > Erythroxylum novogranatense. The sequence continues at coordinate 76,179,513 of CM057233.1, forward strand.
GGGTTTTATTCATGTGCAGCCGTTATGCTGCCCAATTTTCGATAAGAAAATTGGTTATATTGTAAAGATAAAACAAGAATATAATTGTGATTAAAAGTGGGATTTTGAGAGATGTAGACTTGTATAAGTTTCCCAAAAGTGGGAATTATTTTTTTTTATTTGGAATAAGATCGACGAAAGATGAGAAATAAATAAGAAAAAGAGAAGAAAAAATTTACATCGATTCGGATAGATTAAGTCTTAGGGTTTCCAACGCTATAAGTTTTCTAAAGTACACGCTTCGGATGTCGGATCTGTTTTGATTTATTTCAGTTCAAATTGATCCGTTTGTTTTGCTTTTGTTTCCGATTCCATTAAGAGTCCGATTTCTATTCGCATCCTTTTAGTTCGCTTTCGGATATGTATTCTCTATTTATTAGTATCCGATTTGATATTCGATTTCGGTGTGAATCGTTTTCGCCTTTTCGCTTTGTGTTTAGTGTTGATCGGACTTCTGCATTTGTTTTGATCCGTTTTTCGTTTCGCTTTGTTATCCGAGTTTCTTTCGCTTTGGCTTTGATATCCGTTTGTTCCGCTTTGTGATTCGTTCAATCGCTCCATTTTTCGTTTAGTTCCGCCTTTCCTTCACGGTTTGAGCCAAGAAAATGACAGCCTCCACTCGTACTCTTCCTTTCAATTCTATCTCCGGCATAGTCCGCATCGCAATATCCAATCAACCTGAAATCTTTACCTTTCTCATACATTAAGCAAAGATCAGTAGTACCTGCGAGATATCTCATAATTCTTTTAACAACAATGTAATGAGACTCTCTAAGATCGACCTGGAACCTTGCATACAAGCATACACTGAACAATATGTCAGGTCTGCTTGCTGTAAGATAAAGCAAAGAACCAAGCATCCCTCTATACAAGGTTTGATCCACCTTCTTACCAACTTTGTCTTTCGACAAAAGGTTCGAAGGATGCATCGGAGTTGCCATAGGTTTAACTTTTTCCATATCAAACTTAGACAAAAATTCTTTCACATATTTCTGTTGATGGATAAAGATCTTTCCTTCGGTTTGCTTAACTTCCAACCTAAGAAAGAACTTCAACTCTCCCATCATACTCATCTCAAACTCATTTTTCATCAAACTCTCAAAACTCATGCATAAACTTTTTGAAGTCGCACCAACAATAATATCATCAACATAAATTTGCACTAAAATAAAATCATTCTCATAATTCTTCCTAAAGAGTGTCTTATCTACCTGACCTCTACTAAAACCACTCTCAATAAGAAAGGTACTTAGACGATCATACCAAGCTCTAGGAGCTTGCTTCAAGCCGAATAAAGCCTTATGAAGTCTATAGACATGATCTGGATACTTAACATCCTTGAAACCAGGAGGTTGCTTAACATACACCTCTTCGTCTATAAAACCATTCAAAAACGCGCTTTTCACATCCATCTGAAAAAGCTTTATATCATGACAAACAACATATGCCAGCAATATCCTAATAGCTTCAAGTCTTGCTACTAAAGCATACGTCTCATTATAGTCTATTCCTTCTTGTTGATTATAGCCTTGTGCTACTAATCTTGCTTTATTCCGACTTACTCTTCCTGATTCTTCTAACTTATTCTTAAAAATTCATCTAGTTCCTATGATGGATTTCTTCAAGGGTTTAGGAACCAAGGACCAAACTTTGTTCCTAGTAAACTGATTCAGCCCCTCTTGCATAGCTAAAATCCATGCTTCATCTTGAAGAGCTTCATCAATCTTCTTAGGCTCTATTTCAGAGACAAAAACTGCATTAGCTTCTCTTCTGAATTTGGACCTTGTTCGAACTCCTTCTGAGGTCTCTCTTATGATCAACTCTTCTAGATGAAAACTGTTATATTTCCAATCCTTTTTCAATCCAAGAGTCTCTGGAATATCCTCAATCTTGTCTAACTGAGTTTCTGATGATGAAGCTTCTTTAGTATCACCTACAGGTATTGAAGGGATTTCACTATCCATGTCATCTTCCTTACTTGGTTGGAAACTATCATCAAACTTGACATGAATGGTCTCCCTAACAGTCTTCGAGGTAAGATTGTAAACCCTAAAAGCCTTTCGATGATAAAGAGTAGCCTAGAAAAATACCCGAATAGGTCTTTGAATCGAACTTATCCAACAATTCTTTTGTATTCAGTATAGAGCACTTGCAACTAAATGGATGAAAGTAAGATATTTGATCTCCTTCCATTCCATAACTCATAAGGAGTATTCTTCAACAACGGTCGCAACAATATTCCATTCTGAATGTAACATGTTGTATTCACAGCTTCTGCCCAGAAGTACTTAGGAAGATTCATCTCACACAGTATAGTCCTTGCCATCTTTGAATCGTCATGTTCTTCCTTTAAACAACTCCATTTTGCTGTAGAGTCCTAGGAGCAGAGAAATTGTGAAAAATTCCATTCTCCTTATAGAATATTCTAAACTTCTCATTCTCAAATTCTCCACCATGATCACTCCTAATACTCACTATCGACATTCCTTTTTCATTCTGTGACTTTTTGGGAAGGGTCATAAAACATTTAAAAGACTCATCTTTGTGTGACAAAAACAATATCCAACAAAATCTAGTAAAGTCATCAACAATAACAAGTCCATATTTCTTTCCACCAAGACTTATTATTCTAGTTAGACCAAATAAATCCATATGTAACAACTCTAGAGGTCTAGATGATGTTACAAAATTTTTAGAAGAAAATTTTGTTTTGACTTGTTTTCCTTTCTGACAACTTTCACAAAAGAACTCCTTGTCAAAACTTATTTTTGCTAAACCTCTTACCAAATCATGCTTTAACAACTTTGAAATATGTTTAAAACTGACATGACCTAGCTTTTTATGCCAAATTAGTCTTTCTTCCTCAGTTGATAAAAAACAAGAAACATTTTGATTTTGAAGATCTTCTAAATCAATTTTGTAAAGATTATTTCATCTTTTGGTAGAAAAGAATATAGACCTGTCTTTGTTTCTGACTTCACAAAGATTTTGATTGAGCGTAACTTCAAAACCAGAATCACACAATTGACTGACACTAATCAAGTTGTGTTTCAGACCATCAACAAGCAGCACATTATCAATACATGCAAAGGAATCTTTACCTATTTTACCGATTTCAATTATCTTGCCCTGCTGGTTGTCTCCAAAAGTTACCGATCCTCCCTTTTTATTTTGAAGATCTAGGAACATAGACCTTCTTCCTGTCATGTATCGCGAGCATCCACTGTCCAAATACCAATGGTGCTTGCTGCCTCTTCTAAGGAAGGATATCTGCAGGAGATATTATTTTATTCTTCGGTACCCATATTTTCTTGGGTCCTTTTGGGTTAGTAAAATGTACAGAATGATAGAGATGCATTTGATAAGATTGTTGATGAAAATAAGAATGTTGAAACTTCTTTTTCTGAAAGAAAAACTTCTTTTTCTGTTGAGACCTTTTGTAACATCCCATCTCCGATGGGAAGGGTATTTTAGTAAATTGGGACGGGGACGGGTTAGGAGTAGTAAATTATATCTCGGCATGAACATATGGCATGCAGCCTCTATAAATGGTGAGTTTTGCAAAGGCACATAGTCATACATGCATTCATGACATTTCCCGGCATAAGTGTCTAATTGTGATCTTTTGTAAAATTGGTGTGATAATGGGATTTGAAAAATTATTTGGAGTACGTCATAGAGTGTTTTACATTTTAGGATTTATGAGAATTTTTCTGAATTATCCGGAGAAAATTCCTGACCGCAAAATCGCCAGAAAATGGCCTAAATGTGTTTTTGTTGTGGAAAGTGTGGTTTTCGTGTTTAAAAATTATTGGGAATGGACTGTCTTATGTTTTACAATTTTGGGCAATTTAGGTAATTTTCAAAAATAATTCGGGAAATTCTGAAATTCCCGATCGAAAAATCGCCAATCATGCGAACCTACGATTTTCTAGAAAAAATTGCTATCCAATGGCACTACAATATTGGGTATATTATTTTGGGATTAAAATGAGGGCCATCGGACTTGATTGGGTCAATTTCATTAGGTTTAATCTTATGAAATGTTATTTTGTCTTATTTCTATTTTGTCCTTTCTCCAATCCATGTCATTTGTCCTAAAAGAATTAAATGCTTTTATTTGTTTCTAACCTAGTGTTTTCGGTGGCTTATGGTTAAAGGAATGAAAATCAAGGTTATTTGACTCATCCAAACCTACCTTCCATTTTGCCATCTCCATCGATTTCTTTTGTTTCTCTCTTAAGTCACCTTCCACCAACCTTAAGAGCCCTCTTTACTTGCATATGCTTAGAAGTGAAGGAAGAAAGTGAAGTGATTGGAGAGTGGGAAACTTGAAAGTTTGAATTGGTAAATTTCTTATTAGGTTTTCATTATGCTTTGATTATGTATTTATTGAACCATGATTGTTAGAGGTTTTAATGAGAATTATGATGCACTTATTATGATTATTGATCCATGATTTGAATGAAAATTGTAGATGGATTTGGTGGGTATAAGGCTAGGTTAAGTACGGTTTGATAAAGTGAACATAAATGATGTGGTTTAGAAGTGTTTTTAGCTTGATTTTGATTGAATATTGATGACTAATTTTGCATGGAAATGGAGAGATGAGGGCTGCCAACTTGAGATGGTATTTCCTAGTAAATGTATGAATGATATAGGGCTGAATTTGTGTTCAATTGGATGCTTAGGGATGTATTATTGATATTAGAAGTGATAGGAGTTTGGTTATTGATGTAAGCTGGAAAATTGTTATTGACCCTATTGCAATGTTTTGAGCATAACTCATTGTGTAGGTGAGAAAATAAGGTAAGGTTTGTGCTCAATGAAACTTTGGGGTGTTGGCTACAATTTTGTGTGAAATAGGTGTTGTCAAATGGTAACTCTAATAGGTTGAAATTTGGCATGGAAAGTTACTGTTTTATTGCCTGTGAACAGTAACCGAAACCTTAACCTATGAGCTTTACTGATTTTTATAAATTAATTGAGATGGAATTAGGGAGAATGGTCTTCATGGAAGTTGTAGCATATTAAGTTAGCTTTCCATTGCCACTGATCTTGTTATTTTTAGAGGTGTATATTGAGAGATATGAACTGTTTACTATGGACTGGTTTTGGGCATGTTGATGAAACCTAGCTTAAGTGTCTGACTTGTGAGTATTCTGCTTGGAAGTAATTTTAGCCATTTTTGTGGACTGAATTGGTGTGAGTGATCTTCTGCAAAGTTGAAGAGGAAGAAATTATCTTGAAAATGAGATATGGCATATAATTTTTAGAGGTCAGAGTTGGGAGTTATGATTTTGCAAAAACTGATCCTGCATTAGGATGTGAATGGCTGATTATGGCAGTAACTAGCATGATAGTTTTGAAATTGTTAGAAATTAAATTGGAAATTGAGTTCTTCATGAAAATTGAAGTTTGAGGATTTATATTTTCAGGGATATAAAGTTCTGATTTTCTGACTTGTGTACAGGAGTTATGCTTGTTATAAGTTTACTGCTCAAATTGAATGATTTCAGGGACAGCAACATTGAGTGAATTAATTGACTTGTTTAGCAATGGAATTTGATTTTGGGTTGTTCATGAAAGTTGTAGATGACATTGTGAACTTATTGAGCCTATTTATGTGGTAATTTTGGCTGAAGAATCAGAGAGTTAAGGAATTTGTAATGTACTGTTCTGTTTTAATGGGATTTGAGTAGGCGAGCTTTGAAGGATTTTGACACCCTATTTTTATGGTCTTCTTGAGAATTGTAGAGGGTTTTCTGAGCTTTCCAACGAGATATAGTTGGAAATTTTCTGAATTGTGTGCAATGAATTATGGGTGTTGAAAATTGAATTGGAAATGAAAAAAAAAATAGAAATGGACACGCCTGGGTCATTAGGCGACGCCGCCTCTAAAGGATTTAGGCGTTGAGGAGTCGCGTCGCTAGGCGGCGCCGCCTCTAGCGACGAGGCTGAATAAGTCAGCCCCGCTGGGGCGAGACGTCGCCCCCAGCGAGGCTGACTCTTTTTTTATTATTATTTATTATTTTATTATTTTTATTTATTAATTGGTAAGTTTTGATTTCATGCTTCTTTTGTCAATTTCTTTTCCGTCCGACGTCCGATTGACCTGATTCTTGAGGCATCGGATTCGTAGAACATTTAATTTCATTTTGTGAGAAATTGGGAATTTTTGGACGGGAAATTTACGTGACCCCGGGTAACGGAGCCTTTAATCACTGTTTTGTTTAATTGGGGACCTATAGAGGTCCGAATTGCGCACCGTCAGCGTCAATAGGTTTCTAATTTTTAGACGGATTTTGTTATGGGAAAATTTGGATTTAGGGCCAGAAAATTCATGAACATGCATATTTCACCTACATGTGCACAAATGGCATCTGTAGTGACTCGTTCTTTCTCTGTTTCTTATAGAGGCCCAAGTGGAGCGTCGTCCGACCGATGGGGCGGAAACTTCCCGGCATTAGCTCGAAAGTAATAGGTGAGTAACTTAGTTAGTTTCTCAACCTTATGTGTTTATTAATTATATGCATTGATTGCCATGAGGAAGCAAGGATGGATATATATGATTTATTGATTTGATTGATTTCGGACCATGGGTGTTCGAAATATTAGATTGTGGTATTGAAGTGCGTGAGAATGCATTAGTAAATTGCATCGTAAATGTGGTAGTGAAACGAAAGGTAAATACATGGAAATGAAATACCGGACTGTAAGTCCGAGAACATTGGAAAATGATCGGAAATAGTAATTAATTGGAATTAGAAATAGAAATGCGATAATTGGAAATTGGAAAATAACATGTGCATTCATGCATAGTAAATGATCAGATAATGGCAGTTGTGACCGGTGTCGCCACCGATTTCAGAGCTTTAAGCTCAACGCACGTGGCCTCGTGCTAACGATTCGAAGCTTCGCTCGATGATCGTGGCTATGCCTAACGCTTGAGGCTTTAAGCCCAATATTTCAGAGCCAATGGCTCAACGTATATGAGCTTAGGCGCACGGTCACAACAACGAAAGAAAATGAAAGAGTCACATGCACACTGCATAAATGAATGTTTAATGTGAATTATGTGAAAGGTTTATTGCCTTATCAAATGTGAAATTGAGTGCCTGTGATTTCTTGTTTATGATATATATACAATATTGTGTGATTGTGTGGATATGCATGAGTTGGGTGAACCATCGATGATGGTTTCTCACTGAGTTCGCAAACTCACCCAACATTGCATCTATTTTTCAGGAAATGGAGAGTACCCCGTTGGACACGCGGGAGTACGTCTACTGCTAGCAAGACAAAGTATCGGGTCGGGATCGATTATCGTCCAGATCTGCATTAGTGTATTAATTTGATATTTAGTAGGCCCAATTGTTTACATGCAATCAGATAGAGGACCGAGCACTAATGAGTGCTAATAATGAGTGAAATTGTTTTATCGGTGAAATGGTTTAATCTTTGAAAGTGTTTTGTTATAATTAGGCCAAGTCAATGATTGTTTACACTCTAATATTTTTTAAAAAAAAATGTCATACGATTTTTGTTAATAAGGTAATGAATGTTCTAGACGCCACCCTCGCGGGTCACGGCCCTGGATATCACCATGGATATCGGGTTCGGGTCTCGTCGGGAGTGGGTGCTACATTTAGGTATCGAGCCTGTATACAATCTATACATGGGCTTTCTCAAAAACAAAAAAAGTGTGGCAAGTTATGTGCATTTAAGTTGTGTCACGGCAGATAGTGACAACTGATCCCCAGTGTAGTATATGAGTCGTATGCATAAATATGTCTCAGTTGTTTAAGCGATTAGAAAAAAAAAAGTGAGAAAAAGGATATGAATTTGAATAAAGATTATAGTTGGGAATGAATAGAAAAAAAATAGAGTTGGGAAGATTTCCAGTGTATTAGGTGAATGAAAATAAAGTGTTCTATGATATAGCGAGGTCACAATTGGGATTGATTACCGTGATGAGCGTTATATATAAGGATTGGTGATTTGGAGTCAAAATATATTAAGGGCAAAATCAAGAATGATTTCACATCTGTGATATTGATTTGAGTACGGAAATATATGGGTAGAATGCCATAATGAAAAGATTGGAATGTAAGACAATGAAATGGATAGATGAAAAGTTGTTCGGGTTTAATTGATCTCGCCTAAGTAAATGCACACCGCTATGGGAGCCCTATGGTAAGTGAAAATGTTCAGGTTGCAATTGCTTTGAGTTAATGGATAATTGCTAGCCGTAATTGTTATGAGTTAGAATAAGAAACGAAAGTGCTTATACCGATCGATTGTATAGAATAGAGATTGTATATGATCCTCACGAAGCGAGACTGTAAACAGAAGGTTCTTGAGTTCGTAATATATTGTCACCGTAAGTGTATATCGATAGTGGGATTACAATCACGGTGAAATGATTAAGCATAAATGAATAATTTGCGTGATTATGATATAGGAAGAAATCGGTGGCCTATTACATAAGCTCCGATTATAATGTCGGTAGCTCAAGTTCAAAATGAGTGAGAGTAAGACATGAGAATGCTCGGAATGATCAATTGAGAAAGAAGTGATACAGTTAAACGAATAAAATGAGGGACATGAATAGAGTAAGGTCCCCATGATCGAGAATGGGTATCAAAAAGAGAATGGTTATCGAGAATTAAATGCAATTAAGGTATTCTTAGCAGTATGATCTATTAATGGGCAAATTGATGGGACTATAGAGATATATTGTCAGATAGGATGTGATGATTATGGTGATGTATGGCGAGATAGTAGAGGAAAAGAAATTGTTTAAGTGCTCTTCAGAGAATCTGGCAGAGACTCTAGCGTAAGAGCTAAACTAAGTTACTGAAAGAGTGTACATTATGTTAATGAGATGGTTCTGATTATGTACGAGAAGTAATCGCATATTAAGGAAATATTAATTGCGAATTTGAGGGATTAAAATTCGTATATTTTGTGTAATTATGTTTTGAAAGCACGAGATCGATATAATGATTGTTTATTCAAGTCAAATGAGTGATCTATCGTGAATAAATTAAGTTATGTGTGGAGAAATGAAGGTAAGGAACATGTGCAGAATATGTTATGATGAGACAAATTATACGAAAATTGTTCCTCATTGGAGACGTTCGATAATTAAAAAGTTACATGAATCAACTATAGGTACGAAAAAGGAACATGTCTCAATTGTGTTGCAATGGATAATGGATATAGGTAAAAGAAATAGATGAATTGGTATAGTTGAGGAAATTGGTCGTTATACAAGTTTCATAAGAGTGAAATAAGGGATGAATTAGGATGCGAACATGGGATATTGGGAGAATTAATTAAGATATAGGTATTGATAAAATGCGAAAGTTCAAAAGATATGTGTAGGCGGAATTTGAAATTAATGAGAACTAATGGAATGCTGGATGTGTTCATAAATTGTCAAAGATTTTCTAGTTTTAGCAAATCGACAAGAATAATTGAGGAAAACATGTGATTGTTATGACTGATGATCATAAAGGAGACATGTGAAGAATTTACTATCTATATTGAAGTGTTCCAGTAAAGGTTCTGATGTGATCTATGGAACTTGGATAAAGTGATTTTATGCACCTTGGGATAAATATGATTCCATGGGCGGTATTATGATTGATGATTTGAAATTTGTTATATTGAGTGTGGCCTAAAAGCTTGGAGACATAAATCGTACAGAAATAGTTTAGAAATGTCTATGATTATGCAAATCGATAACGATTGAGTTATTTCATGCATCTGAATGATTTGAAAAGGATTCAGTGGCTGATTACTCCAAACTAAGCTAATGGTGCAATTCAAGGAATTGAACAAAGAAATAAATAAATTCAATTGCAGAAGATCCAAATTTGGGTAATAAGGTTATCAAATCTGGTGTATTATTGCGTATTAATAGTCGAACTGACAAAAAAAAGGGGGCAAAAGAAAGTATTATTAGCTATGGGAATTTCAAAGTTGGTGTGCATCAAAACGGATTGGCAAAACCCGAAGTGAGGATGTATTGTTGAGGAAAATGATAGGTATAGTTCGAATTAAGAAATATGGGTGATATTCATTAAGGGAACTATTAGTGAAAACGTAAGGAATGATCGAAGCTTTATGTTTTAGCAAGAACGTATTGAAAGAGTAATTGAAAGATTAGAATGATTTTAGAATGGGAAATCAAATGATCATAAGTAAATGGTTCGAGAAAGCATAAGAAACAATCGAAGCGTTATGTTCTAGTAAAAGTATTGTGGAAAAGCAATTGATGGTAAAATCTGTCAAAGTGAACGATGACATGTGTGATTAACCAACAGGTGTTTTTGGATTTCATTGGGATATGAGATTGATATATAGTGCAAAGTGATTGTGGTATGACAATCATTATATTGGTGTCACCATTCAAAAGTGTATAAGGGTCTTTATTACGTGATCGTATGCTACAATTTAAGATGGTAACATCGAAATGAATTGATTCACACCGAGGTTATAAATCTCATGAGATTTGTGTTTTGATAATAACGGAATCGATAAGCGATAAAGGAAATATTTTGATGTATGGCCTCGCTAAAATGTACTTAGATAGAAATAAAGGTGTAATTAAGAGAAATCAATTCATGAGGAGTAGCCTCCATGCGATTGTGGTGTGAATAGAATTATGGATTGGCAAGTTAGGCTAAAACTTCAAAGATGGTTCAGATTCACAAAGTGTTTCATAGATATATATATGTTATTGAGATTGAAAGTGACGAATTGCGCGTGATCATGAGAAAGCGGTAAAATCATGTAAAGTTGAGAAAGGAAAAGAGTCATTGATGGTTTTGATTTCGCTCATGGACGTAATTTGGTCAGTGTAGTGAAATCAGGGGAAACATAGGGTATTAATCAAAAGACTCCCCGCCTTCGATAATCAGATATGAAATTTCGAGGACGAAATTTTTATTAGGAGGAGAATTGAATATCCCATCTCCGATGGGAAGGGTATTTTAGTAAATTGGGACGGGACGGGTTAGAGTAGTAAATTATATCTCGCATGAACATATGACATGCAGCCTCTATAAATGGTGAGTTTTGCACAGCACATAGTCATACATGCATTCATGACATTTCCAAGATAAGTGTCTAATTGTGATCTTTGTGAAATTGGTGTGATAATGGGATTTGAAAAATTATTCGAGTACGCCATATGAGTGTTTTACATTTTACGGATTTATGGAATTTTCTGAATTATCCTAGAGAAAATTCTGACCGCAAAATCGCCAGAAATGGCCTAAATGTGTTTTTGTTGTGGAAAGTGTGGTTTTCGTGTTTAAAAATTATCGGAGTGGACTGTCTTATGTTTTACAATTTTGGGCAATTTAGGTAATTTTCAAAAAATGATTCGGAAATTCTCGAAATTCTTGATCAAAAATCGCCAATTAGCGAACCTACGATTTTCTAGAATAAAATTGCTATCCAATGGCACTACAATATTGGGTATATTATTTTGGGATTAAAATGAGGGCCATTGGACTTGATTGGGTCGAATTTCATTAGGGTTTAATCTTATAAAATGTTATTTTGTCTTATTTCTATTTTGTCCCTTTCTCCAATCCATGCCATTTGTCCTAAAAGAATTAAATGCTTTTATTTGTTTCTAACCTAGTGTTTTCGGTGGCTTATGGTTAAAGGAATGAAAAATCAAGGTTATTTGACTCATCCGAAACCTACCTTCCATTTTGCCATCTCCATCGATTTCTTTTTGTTTCTCTCTTAAGTCACCTTCCACCAACCTTAAGAGCCCTCTTTACTTGCATATGCTTAGAAGTGAAGGAAGAAAGTGAAGTGATTGGAGAGTGGGGAAACTTGAAAGTTTGAATTGGTAAATTTCTTATTAGGTTTTCATTATGCTTTGATTATGTATTTATTGAACCATGATTGTTAGAGGTTTTTAATGAGAATTATGATGCACTTATTATGATTATTGATCCATGATTTGAATGAAAATTGTAGATGGAATTGGTGGGTATAAGGCTAGGTTAAGTACGGTTTGATAAAGTGAACATAAATGATGTGGTTTAGAAGTGTTTTTAGCTTGATTTTGATTGAATATTGATGACTAATTTTGCATGGAAATGGAGAGATGAGGGCTGCCAACTTGAGATGGTATTTCCTAGTAAATGTATGAATGATATAGGGGCTGAATTTGTGTTCAATTGGATGCTTAGGGATGTATTATTGATATTAGAAGTGATAGGAGTTTGGTTATTGATGTAAGCTGGAAAATTGTTATTGACCCTATTGCAATGTTTTGAGCATAACTCATTGTGTAGGTGAGAAAATGAGGTAAGGTTTGTGCTCAATGAAACTTTGGGGTGTTGGCTACAATTTTGTGTGAAATAGGTGTTCTCAAATGGTAACTCTAATAGGTTGAAATTTGGCATGGAAAGTTACTGTTTTATTGCCTGTGAACAGTAACCGAAACCTTAACCTATGAGCTTTACTGATTTTTATAAATTAATTGAGATGGAATTAGGGAGAATGGTCTTCATGGAAGTTGTAGCATATTGAGTTAGCTTTCCATTTCCACTGATCTTGTTATTTTTAGAGGTGTATATTGAGAGATATGAACTGTTTACTATGGACTGGTTTTGGGCATGTTGATGAAACCTAGCTTAAGTGTCTGACTTGTGAGTATTCTGCTTGGAAGTAATTTTAGCCATTTTTTTGGACTGAATTGGTGTGAGTGATCTTCTGCAAAGTTGAAGAGGAAGAAATTATCTTGAAAATGAGATATGGCATATAATTTTTAGAGGTCAGAGTTGGGAGTTATGATTTTGCAAAAACTGATCCTGCATTAGGATGTGAATGGCTGATTATGGCAGTAACTAGCATGATAGTTTTGAAATTGTTAGAAATTAAATTGGAAATTGAGTTCTTCATGAAAATTGAAGTTTGAGGATTTATCTTTCAGGGATATAAAGTTCTGATTTTCTGACTTGTGTACAGGGAGTTATGCTTGTTATAAGTTTACTGCTCAAATTGAATGATTTCAGGGACAGCAACATTGAGTGAATTAATTGACTTGTTTAGCAATGGAATTTGATTTTGGGTTGTTCATGAAAGTTGTAGATGACATTGTGAACTTATTGAGCCTATTTATGTGGTAATTTTTGGCTGAAGAATCAGAGAGTTAAGGAATTTGTAATGTACTGTTCTGTTTTAATAGGATTTGAGTAGGCAGTAGCTTTGAAGGGATTTTTGACACCCTATTTTTATGGTCTTCTTGAGAATTGTAGAGGGTTTTCTGAGCTTTCCAACGAGATATAGTTGGAAATTTTCTGAATTGTGTGCAATGAATTATGGGTGTTGAAAATTGAATTGAAATGAAAAAAATGGAAATGGACACGCCTGGGTCACTAGGCGACGCCTCTCCTAGGATTTAGGCGTTGAGGGGCCGCGTCGCCGAGGCTGAATAAGTCAGCCCGCTGGGCGAGACGTCGCCCAGCGAGGCTGACTCTTTTTTATTATTTATTATTTTATTATTTTATTTATTAATTGGTAATTTTGATTTCATGCTTCTTTTGTCAATTTCTTTTCCGTCCGACGTCCGATTGACCTGATTCTCGAGGCATCGGATTCAGAGAACATTTAATTTCATTTTGTGAGAAATTGGGAATTTTGGACCAGAATTGACGTGGCCCCTGTAACGGAGCCTTTAATCACTGCTTTGTTTAATTGGGGACCTATAGAGGTCCGAATCATGCGCACCGTCGCGCCAATAGGTTTCTAATTTTAGACGGATTTTGTTATGGGAAAATTTGGATTTAGGGCGGAAAATTCATGAACATGCATATTTCACCTACATGCGCACAAATGGCATCTGTAGTGACTCGTTCTTTCTCTGTTTCTTATAGAGGCCCAAGTGGAGCGTCGTCCGACCGACGGGGCGAAAACTTCCCGACATTAGCTCGGAAGTAATAGGTGAGTAACCTAGTTGGTTTCTCAACCTTATGTGTTTATTAATTATATGCATTGATTGCCATGAGAAAGCAAGGATGGATATATATGATTGATTGATTTGATTGATTTCGGACCATGGGTGTTCGAAATATTGGATTGTGGTATTGAAGTGCGTGAGAATGCATTAGTAAATTGCATCGTAAATGTGGTAGTGAAACGAAAGGTAAATACATGGAAATGAAATACCGGACTGTAAGTCCGAGAACATTGGAAAATGATCGGAAATAGTAATTAATTGGAATTGGAAATAGAAATGCGATAATTGGAAATTGGAAAATAACATGTGCATTCATGCATAGTAAATGATCGATAATGGCGGTTGACCGGTGTCGCCATCGATTTCGAGCTTTAAGCTCAACGATAGGCCTCGTGTCTAACGTATTCTCGAGCCTCGGCTCGATGATCGTGGCTATGCCTAACGCTTGTGGCTTTAAGCCCAATGTTTCAGAGCCAATGGCTCAACGATATGAGCTCAAAGCACGGTCACAACAACGAAAGAAAATGAAAGAGTCACATGCACACCGCATAAATGAATGTTTAATGTGAATTATGTGAAAGGTTTATTGCCTTATCAAATGTGAAACTGAGTGCCTGTGATTTCTTGTTTATGATATATATACAATATTGTGTGATTGTGTGGATATGCATGAGTTGGGTGAACCATCGATGATGGTTTCTCACTGAGTTCGCAAACTCACCCAACATTGCATCTATTTTTCAGAAATGGAGAGTACCCGTTGACACGCGGAGTACGCTCATCGCTAGCAAGACAAAGTATCGGGTCGGGATCGAGTCGTCGTCAGATTCCGCATTAGTGTATTAATTTTGTATTTAGTAGGCCCAATTGTTTACATGCAATTGTATAGAGTGACTGAGCACTAATGAGTGCTAATAATGAGTGAAATTGTTTTTATCAGTGAAATGGTTTAATCTTTGAAAGTGTTTTGTTATAATTGGGCCAAGTCAATGATTGTTTGCGCACTCTAATGTTTTTTTAAAGAAAAAAAAATGTCATACGATTTTTGTTAATAAGGTAATGAATGTTCTAGTACGCCACCCTCGCGGGTCACGGGCTCGGATATCACCATGGATATCGGGTTCGGGTCTCGTCGGGAGTGGGGTGCTACACCTTTCTCTAGTAAACCCTAATCCAGTTTTATCACTCGGATGTCTACACTTTCTTAACATATCATTCATTTTCTTTGTACTTTCAGTGAAAGTAGCTAAATCAGCTGAAAGACTCTTAATTCTAAGCTTTAGTTGATTGATCTCTTCAGATCTATCTATTACTTTCTTTTTCTTACTTTCCTCTACTTACTTTTTTAAGCATGTATTCTCTCTTTCTATCTCTTCTATATGTTTCAGATTTTCTACATACTTTTTCTTCAACAGTTTGTACTGTTTCAGAATAGCATGAGAATCTTCTAGTAGTTCAGAATATGCATCATGCAAATCATCATCTTTAGAAGTTACCTCCTCATCACTTTCCTCTTCGGCTACAAGGCATATATTTGCATATTCTGATGTCTCGAAGCATGTATCTGATTCGGATGTATCTAGATCCTCCCAAGTTGCCATCATGCTTTTCTTGCCTTCTTTACTCTTCTTTGGTTTCTTCTTCAATGTTGGACACTCGGACTTGTAATGTCCAAGTTTGTTGTACTCGTAGCATATGATGGAAGTCTTCTCTATCTTCCCATCATCTTTTCCATTCTTTTTGAGGAATTGGTTTCCTTTGGACTTCTTCTTCCACATTCGTCTGATCTTTCTGGAAATGAAAGATAGCTCATCATCTTCTTCACTTGACTCCTATTCTAACTCACTGGAATCATCGTTCTTTGACTCTTCAATCTTTAGTGCTTTTGATGAATTCCTCTTCCTTTGAGTCTTGTGATTCTTTTTTCCGACCTTCAGTGCTATCGACTTATCCCGTTTGGGCTTGTCTTCAGCATCAAGCTCAACTTCATGTATTTTCAACGATCCAAGCAGTTCGTCAAGCTTTAATACGCTAAAATCCTTGGCTTCCTGTACAGCAGTAACTTTTGGCCTCCACCTCCTTGGTAGACTCCTTAGGATCTTACAAACATGGTCTTAGTTGTCGTAAGTTTTTCCAAGAGCTTTTAGTCCATTGACAATTGTTTGAAATCTTCCAAATATTTGATCAATAGATTCTTCATCTTTCATCTTAAACAGCTTGTACTGGTGCACAAGAATACTTATCTTGGATTCTTTGACTTGGTTTGTACCTTCATGTGCGATGGATAGCGTATCCCACATCTCCTTCGCAGTATCGCATCTGTAGACTTTGTCGTACTCACTTCTGCTTAGGACATAACTCAAGAAGAACTTTACTTTAGAGTTCAGTTGAAATCTCGCCTTTTGATCAGCCGTCCATCTGATTCGTGGAATAAGATTTCCTTCATCATCCGTTGGTGTGTATGGTCCATTTTCTATTATGCCCCAAAGGTCAACATGAGTAGATTCGATAAACAACCGCATCCTATCTTTCCAGTAGTGATAGTCTTCTCCGTTAAACGCCGGAGGTCTAGTGACTGAACACCTTCTGTTATGTATGTATGTGATTCTGCCATAATCATTAATCCACACGTTGTTAATGTGATCCTTGGACACCAAGCTCTGAGACCAATTGAAGTGAATCACATGTTAATACAAGACTTATTAAATGATATGCAAATGCACAAGAAGGGGGGTTGAATTGTGTATTTCTCTTTTAAAAAACCCTTCAAAAACGTTTTGTTAAAAGAAACTTGTTCTTTTCACAAGAACTACTGAAAATCAAAGTTATAACGTATTTTTTGAAAACTTGTATAAAAACTAGTAAAATAGAAAATTGAACTATAAAAGAGATAAATGGTAGAGAGATGTTGACGCAGTAATTTTTATACTAGTTCACCCTAAACCATGTGTTGGACCTCGATTTTTAAGTAAAATTTAGAAATAATAATTGAAAAGAAATGAGTGTTTTTGTGTATATGTTATGGTATAGATGTATTTATACTTAAAGGAAAGTGATGAGAAAAAGAATTGATTGATTTTGATAATTTTGGGATTTGAATAAATTTGTATGGTTATGAAAGTTAACGTGAATTAGTGGATTGAAATGGAAGTTGAAAATCAAGAAATAAAGAGAAAAAAAGTGAAATTTTGAAAATTAAGA
This sequence comes from Erythroxylum novogranatense, assembly GCA_029891385.1. Taxonomy (NCBI): domain Eukaryota; kingdom Viridiplantae; phylum Streptophyta; class Magnoliopsida; order Malpighiales; family Erythroxylaceae; genus Erythroxylum; species Erythroxylum novogranatense. Next base: position 76,196,749 of record CM057233.1, read on the forward strand.
AAGTTGACTTTTGGAGAAAGTTTGACTTGAGAGTTGACTTTTTGATTTAGGCAGAATTTGAAAAAATAATCTTCAGAAAACTTGTATCTTATGTTGAAAACTTTTATCTTATGTTGAAAACTTTCTGTCGCCATAAAGTTTGATGTTTTTCGATATCGGGAGTGAAAGTTATGGTCAGTCAAAGTAAGGTTATTTTACTTTGACTTTGAAAATGTTTTTATTTTTTAGGAAAATTCTGGACTAATATCTTCTGAATTGAGTTAGGTGGTTTTCTTGAAAGTTATAGAAGATTTTCCAAGCTTTACAATGATGTATATTATGAAATTAGAGGATGAGAGAATTGGGAGATATGAAATTTGGAATTATGGATGTGTTATAGGTTGACCTATAACATGGCAAAATCTTTGACTGAAAAATTGACCTAGTTAAAGGTTGGATTAGCCTTTAAGTTCTTCATGAAAGTTGAAGATTTTGATTTGATCTTTAGTTTCATATAAAGTATGCAATTTTTGGATCATGGAATAATAAGTTATGATTTTTACAAGTTTTTGTTATTGTTTTAGCATTATTATTAGTGGACAGAACCTTTGACTGAAAAATTGACTCTGTCCTTTAGAAAAGTTGTAGGTTTCTTTCTGATCTTTGCATTGATATAAAATACGACATGTTTGGACTTTGGAGTTGAAAGATAGAAATTTTCAAAGTTGACTATTATTTAGGAATTCATTAAATAGGGGCAGTATCTTTGATTGGATTTTTTACCCATTTAGAGACAAAATTGAGTTTTGAGTTCTTCATGGAAGTTGTAGAACTTCCTTTAAGCTTTCTATTGATACCAAATTTGTCAAATTTAGAATTCAGAATCAAGAGCTATGATTTTTGAAAAATTCAGATATTACATATATATATATTTTTTAAAAGCCCTCTCCCGAGGGCGACATCGCCCTCACGAGGAGGGTCTTTATATGAAAATTATTATTAATTTTTATTTTTTTAATTATTTAATTATTATTTCCATTTTATAGGAAATATGACCCTCTTCCGATCTTTTGCTTATAACTTTTCCGTCCGAGATCCGATTGACTTGGTTTTTGAAGCGTTGGATTCCTAAGACAATTATCTACATTCTCAGGGGAAATTGTATTTTTATGAGATTAAATTAAGGATGATTAATTTAATCAAATTGAGTTAGATAATTTTCTGAACATAGTTTAGTCTTTTGAGAAATTCGAGATCTGTGGTGATGCGATTGAAGTGAATCTTGAGGCAAACTAAAATTAAGACATAGGGCTACAAATCATATGAAGAAATGAAATTTTAATTTAGCCCCTAAGGCTTTCAATTTCTGAATTGAAGTTCAGATTAGTGAGCAGTCTTGGATTAGAAACATTTGAACGTATTTTGGCCATAACTTTTGCTCTGGTAATCTAAATGAGGTGATTCTTGATTTGGATTAAACTAAGGAAATAGGGCTACAATTGTTATGAAGACATAGAATTTCAATTTTGTGATTTAGAATGTCAATTGTTGGATTGAAATAATCGTGCTGGAAAATGATTTAGCATAAGACATATCTGAAATGTTTTGAGCATAACTTTTGATGTAATGCTCCAAATGGGATGATTTTGGTGGCGTTATGAAATTAAGATAATAAGGAACAATTCTCTAGAAGGAAGTTTTGATAAATTCCTTCATTTTGATAGTAATAAAAATGTCCTAAAGTAAGCATTCATGAGAACAAAGTTTAAGGGCAATTTTGGAAGTCTACTTAAGAACTTAAGTTACAAGGCTTATGAGTGAGGGGCAATTAGGTCATTATCCGTTCATTAAATGACATGGCCCCTTAAAACAACATGAGTGTCTTTTTTAGCAAGAGGAGAGCCGAAACTTAGAGGAAAGAAAGAATAAGAGAATAAGAGAGAAGAGAAGAGAAGCACTTTAGGCCATGAAGAAGAAGATGGAAGCTTGGGGTTTCGGATTTTAAGGCTTCAAGCATGATATTTTCATGGATTCTAGAGGGAAAAGATGGAAGAAGGTGATAGCCCTCTTATGGGACAAGAAAAATCCGAAATTGGAAGAGTTTGAGGTAAGAGGTGAATTTTTGTCTTTAAGTTTTTAATAAATTTTTGGTTTAGAATCATGGAAAATGAGATTGGTTTGTAGATTATGAAGTCAATTTTGGTGATTGCTTAGTTTAATTGGGTTAATTTTGGATGTAAATTAATTAAGGCTTATGCCCAATTTTGAGATTTAGGGATTTTGGAAATTTATGATTTAGATAGCTTGATTATATGTGGAATTAGTGTTTTCTAAGTTCAATTTGAGAATTATGTCATTTATGAAGTTGAATTTGGGTTAATTTGATTTAGGAAAATTTCAATTGGAAGAAAGAAAGAAGCAATGGTCAAATTAAAGCTAGGGACAAGCTTCTAACATCGTTTTGAGGTGGGTAATGTGTTTATAATTTGAATTATAAGCTATTATTGTGTTCTTGAAAAATAAAGAAAGTGAAAAGAGTTTTTAAGTGTTTATTTTGGATGATTAAAATCCCTTGCTATTGGGAAATGATTTAAGAAAATGTAATCTTTATCGAATTCGTTATTTTTCGAAAGATTTTGAATAAGTTGAGAATTTGCCTTTAATTGATGATTTTATTGTTTTGATTAAAAAGGTGAAATTGCTACATGAATTATGGATATTGTTTGTGCATTTGTGAATTTGATATTGTTTGAATTATGATTTGAAGAAATTACTTCGATTTATGCATTCTTTGTGTTTGAGTGATTAAGATTTTCGATATGTGAAATTATATGATACGATGTTCGATTATGACATGACATGTGAAAAACAAGATTTTGAAATATGCCTTCGGGCCATCCGTTTTCAAGTGTGAATTATGTGATATGTGAGTTTGGTTAGGTCCCTTATGTGAGTCAATGTACTGTCTCTTTTTAAATTAAAGGCTTCTCCTGCCTACCTGCTAGTGGCACTGGAGTTCCGATTTTGAACTCCCATAAGTCACGACTACACCGGACCGTTTTGCGGGAAAGTGTAGTACATTCCGTTCACGGCTGCACAAGACCACTATGCAGGAATGTGCAGTACGTTCCGTTTTGGACTAACCTAAATCGTTTGATATGTTTTATGTTTTGATTTGTGATTTTATGTGATTGCATTCATGTTGTTTTTGAAATTGCTTATGATTTATGAAAATTGGAGAAAATTGAGAAATGAAAAAGTGAGCTTTCAACCGTGAAATTTGAGAAATTGTTTATGAGTTCTTTTGAAAAGTTAAAAAGTTTGAAAATAAGCTTTTGCTAAATTTCCGTCTGTGATATGTTTAAAAAGAGCAAGCGTCTTGAAAAATGGTTTTTGCTTATTGTTCGTTTTATAAACATATTATCCACGAGCTTTGTGCTTACCCCCCCCCCCCCCCTTTCATCCCTATCTCCAGGTTTTGAGCAGGAGATCAAATGAAAGACGGTCAAGACATTACTTCGATGTTTGCATGTGTCTGTATTTTGTGTACTTTGGATTATGGATTTTGGTTATGTATATGGCTTAAATTGCCATTATTGTATTACAAGCACTTATTTCGGGATGTATATGAATTCTGGATTTGGGTATTGAATTGAGTTATATAGGCATGTGTGTATGATTATGGGTTTATGAAAGATAAATTGTAATTGTTTATGCATATGATGGATTGAATTAGAAAATTGTGTATATAAATAAGTGTGATGTATTGTAAATTCTAAAAATGGTGGATTGAATGTGGATGATTTGGGATATGTAAATTACTAGATATAGGTTTGTGTTTACTAAGATCCCGGATGGAGGGTCCGATAGATTTTGATTATTGTGTGTTTGATTGAGAATTATAAGAAGTGTATTTTTGAACACTTTGCAGGTTTAGATTAGTTAGAATGCAGCCGTTATGCTGCCAAAATTTTGACAACAATTGGTTGTATGGAATAGATAAAATAAAATAAGAATTGATTAAAAGATTATTTTTGGATTTGTATGAATGTATAAGAAGAAGATTAATATGATTGAGTTTTGTATAAGGATAAATGTTCCAAAAGGGATATTGCTATTGTATGGATTTGCATAAATTGGAATAAAGATGCTTAAAGAAAAAAAAAAGAAAGAAAAAAAATTTACACTAATTCGGATTGTCTTAGTCATAGGTTTCCAACGCGATAGTATTATTTGTAAGATATTTGTTCCCGAATGTCAGACATTTGTTTCAGTCTAATTCGATCCGTATTTGATTTGTTTCGATCCGTTTTGTAAATTTATTCGATTCGTTTTCGTTCGCTTTGTGTTTCGATTTATGTTTCCGCTTTCGATCCATTCGCTTATGATTTGTAATTTGATTCGTATCCGATCTGTTATGTTTCCGCTTTTCCTTTCGATTCGAATTTCGATCTGTTCGTTCTTTCGTATTATGTCTTTCCGCTTCGGATTTTTTTTCGCTTTGTGATTCAATTTCGATTTCTCAGCTTTGAATTCGTTTTAGTTTCAGCCACTTTCGTTTTGTTTTTCGGTTGGGATCCGGTTCCGAGATCGGGTCCCAACACCATGGGCTATGTCCAGTCCTTAGATGTCTTTCAAAATTTTCACTATCTCTCAAAACTTTTACAAGTATTCTTTGTCTCCAAGCTTCTTCAGGTCTCTTACAGTCAGTATTCTTTCACACTTAGCCTCTGTAGGCTATCTGTACAACTTTCAACTTAAAGATATTTGAGCTTTGTTACAGAAAAGAATAGCTCTAAGTTTTGCACAATAATTTCTCTCAAGTAAGTTTTTGTAACTCGTTGTAAATCTTGTAACTTTTTCAATCTTCGACTTCGACTCATATTTATAGTCTTCATCTTCAACTGCTTCTTGATTCTTGCTTCTTGCTTCTTTCAAGAAACGGTTATTTAGTTGAGTTCTGTAACTAACTCAAATTGATTCTTGATTCTGACGCGATTCGCTTCTGTCTGCTTTTCATCGTCTGCTTTTCTTTCGTCTACTTTTGGCTTTCATTTGTTTTTGGCTTCCGTCTGCTTTTGGCTTCCGTCTGCTTTTTTCATCTGTCTATTTTTTCTTTCGTTTGCTTTTGCTTTCGTCTGCTTTTGCTTCCGTCTGTTTTTTGCTTCTGTCTGCTTTTGCTTTCATCTACTTTTGCTTCCGTCTGCTTTTTGCTTCCGTTTGCTTTTCTTCTTTCATCTGCTTTTCAATTTCCGTCTGTTTTTCTTCTTTCATCTGCTTTTCAATATTATTTGTACTTCATCAAAATCATTTATGTAAAGTCATTTTGACTTAACAGATAATGTTATGCAAATTATGCAACTTCTACAAATGAAGCAATTGTTGGACAATGAGACTGAATTTTGGGATTCGATGGCTTGTGTAGTGAGTTACATGAGTGTGTATTTTTTGACTACATATACAAGGAACCATGCATGACTTCCTATTAAACAGGAGAACTATGGATGAATAAATTATTGAATGATCATGAAAAAAGGTGTTTTAATACATTTAGGATGAATCAAAATACATTTCGTCAATTATGTATAGTTTTTTAAAATAATTATGGTTTGAGACCTTCGGATAAGATGTCTATTTTGGAGAAAGTCGGTTTATTCGTGTATGTCCTAAGTAAAGGCTCCTCTAATAGAGATACCTAAAAGCGCTTTCAACATTCTGGTGAAATTGTGAGTAGAGTTTTTAAAGAAGTTTTGACTTCTATGGATGGATTTTCAAGGATATACTCGTACCAAAAGATCTCGAATTCAAAGACACTCCACCACAAATTGTCAATGATGTTAGATATATGTCATATTTTAAGGTAACTGAATATGTTCTTCCTCCCCCTTCATTACATTTTCCATTAAAAAATGTTGTTTTATCATTCTTATGATTATTATTTTATATGAGGATTGCATTTGAGCTATTGATAGTACACATACAGCGATAGTTGTTGCAGAGGAGGATCAAATGAGATTTAGAGGACGGAAAGGAATAACAATAACAAATATATTGGCAGCATGTGACTTTAACTTATTATTTACATATGTTTTAGCAGGTTGGGAGGTATCAGCGCACGATTCTCGTATTTTCCTTGATACAATCGGTAATTCGAGACTTAAATTTCCAAAACCACCAATAGGTAATTTTAAGATTTGTAGGATTTGCTATTAATGATTTAGACTTTTTATGATATCATTTATACTAATTATATTGCTTCTATGAAAATTCAGGTAAATATTACTTGGTTGACAAAAGCTATCCAGAAAGAGAAGGATATTTGACACCTTACCCAAAAACAAGATATCATCAATCGGAGTGTTGTGGTGCAAATCTAAGAAAATCTCAAGAAGTTTTTAATCGAGCTCATTCATCATTGAGAAGTCGTATTGAGAGGACTTTTGGTGTTCTTAAGGCTTGATGGAAGACATTGGAAGAAATGTCTAGGTATTCAAAATAGAATAATTTGTGCAGCTTTTGCGTTGCATAACTATATTAGAAGAAGTATAATTGGTAGCTGGCTTTTAGCATCATTGATCAAGATCTTGAATTAATACTTCCAGATGTATTTTAAGATGTTGAAGTTAACTCTACATAAGAAAACATTGAAGAACAAAGAACTCGGGAGATGACAACTATTCGTAATAATATTGTTTCTAGTTTAATGGCAGTTAGACGTCGTTCTTGAATTGTTATAAACCTTCGCTTTAAATGATGATGTTCATTTCTTTTGCTCTATTTGAATTGTGTTGTTAACCTTCATCTGTATTTTTATATTTTATGTTTGGATGTATCATCATCATAATAATTATTATTATTATTGTTGTTGTTGTTGTTGTTGTTATTATTATTATTATGTTCTTATTAAAGTTATAAACTTAATTTTTATAGAATTTAATATCTAAAATCTAAATTCTTATAAGAATATTGAATACTAACAACTAAGATATTTAATATCATACCCTTAAAATTTTTTAAAAAATCATGTCCTCAATAGTCATTTACATATTAACAGGTAATATTGAACAACTAATTTTACCAAACATCAAATGACAAACAACTAATACAATTAGCTGATCAAATCAGCTGATAGAATTAGCCATCAGCTAATGCAATCAGCTGATTGCTAAACATGGTTATAATAGAAACTAAAGAATTGAAACCAACTTTTTGTAATTTAAAATTTGAGGCCAGAGCTTTGCCTCCCGCAAAGGACCTACCCGACTCGAGCGGAGATTAGTCTGAATATGGATGGCTTAAAGGTGCTTTCCCATAATTGGGACCCTTTTAAACACCTCGTGGGCAACCAAAAAAAAACCTTTACCTAACCTCTGTCAAATCTAGGTGAATTGGCATCTAGATTAATCAGAAATAAGAAGTTAATCAATTCAATCAGCATTAAAAAATATTAAACCAAGCACAAAATATTAAACCAAGCACCTGCGAGTATTCTGATGAGTTCAACTGTCGCACCTCATCTTCATTTTCTATAAACAAGTTATAAAAGTTAATTAATTATCTTGCCATAGTTTTATGAAGATAAATTTATATGCTTGATATAACAATTTACAAACTCTGTGACAAGTTGATCATCAAATGAGACAGCAGCTGCTGCGAGATGTGTCAAAGATAAATAAGAGAGCTGATCCGAGAGAGAAACCAGAGGAAGTTGGTACGAACGTAGAAATAAGAGGAAGCTGGTGCGAGAGATAAACCAAAGGAAGTCGATGTAAGAGAGAAACAAGAGGGAGCAAGTGCGAGAAGAGGAAATTGGAAGTTGGTGCGCTACAAAAACAAGAGGAAGCTAGTACGACAGGGATGGAGCAAGAATTAAATTTGGGATTCACTGTTAGGGTTTCCAAATTATGAATTTTAGTTATTTTACTTAATAACTTAATTACAAAATTAAAATAAACAAACATTTAAATTAACGGTAAATCATTAAGCTTTTTAAAATTGATTTAAATGTAAATTATTAAGCTTTTTAAAATTCACATGATATTTTAAAATTGTTGAAATTGAAATTAAACGCTCAAAATATTGTGAATTTGAGAAGGCGTCAATGAGTAAGAAATAAAAATGAGTAGTTAGTTGTTGATTATTATTTTAGGAATAATAATTTTATATTTCACTTTTGAGAAATCCTTCATAACCTCTATTTAATAGAAAATTGACTCTTATTTATAAAATATTTTAATACTAAATAATTATTTAGTATTAAAAATATGTTATAAATAAGAGTCACTATTAAAGAATGAGTTAATATAATTAATTAATTGAAATATAGTTATTCATTAATTAAATATTGTGATTAATTAATTAAAATATAATTAATTACAATATAATTAATGAAAATATTATTATTATTAATTAATTACAATACAATTAATTACCATAAAATTAATTAATTAATTAAAATATAATTAATTAATTAAAATACAAATCATTCATTAATTAAAATATTATAATTAATTAAAATATAATAAAATTTTATTTTTCAACATTATTTACAAACCAACCATTATTAATAGTAATGGTAATCATTTCTTCCTATTAACCAACAATTATAATTATAATGATAATATCCATTTTCATTTTTCAACAGATTTATTCTCATTCATATTACCATTCTCTCAAAGGAATCAACCGCATCTTATAACTTAGAATTCAATTTACAATTTTTATCAGAATTCAATTTACAATTTTTATCTTTTCTTTTCTACTTTGGGTGTGTTTGGATAACAGCTGATCAGCCAAAATAAGATATTTCACTTAGTCAAACAACTGATAGATGTGTTTGGTTAATTGGCTGATTGGGTGAATCAGCCAACCCAATCAGCCAAAACTAATAAGCTGCTCTATACCAGCGTTTGGGGTAATCAACTGATTACCCCAAACCCAAAATGTCAATGTTGCCCACACCTCTCACTCGTCTCTCTCGTTTTCTCTGGAAGGGTCTCATGTTTTCTCTCTACTCTTCGTGACCAGTTGGGAACTGTCCAAATCCGGTTGGCCTCATCGGGATCTGTTCATCGCAGGAGCTGGTTTTAACGGGTTCTGAAAAGGGTATTTCTTCATTAGTAAGTATCTGACCAGAATCATGAGAAAAAGGTCCCGCCTTTAGCATCACCAAGAGTGCCCCTTTTCTTGTTTTCTGAAGATTTAGAACTGTGATTAATGGTATGACTTGTAGAACTATAGATGTATGATCTCTTTTGGATTGTGTTGTTTCAAAGTATGTGTAAGATCTTGACGTTGTTTTAATAAACATTTTTGTTTACTGCATTTGATGAATAGTTTCCGTTCTTTAATGAACTTCCCATTTTATCAATTGCAACTGTAGATATGGAAATCTTGGGAGGAGTTTTAAGACTCTTTTGATCAACCAATTTCATCTATATGCAGATGCCGTGGAAAAGGTGGAGATGGAATCTGATGAGGAAATCCCTTTTAGCACATCACCGACAGGAACTTAAGTACATCCTTTTGTCTTGAATTCCATTTCTATTGTAGATAGTTAGGCCAAAGAAAATGAATTACCTTTTCGTTTTACTGGGCTCCATCTTGTCAAATATGTTCTCGGTTCTTGGGTTTTCTTTATTTACTGGAGGGATAGTCTATAAAAAGATTTAGCATTTTAGCAAGGCTCTGTGAGTCAGTCAATCAGTCTTAATTCTCAAATCATTTGTGCGAAAGTTGAATCAAAGGTACACACTCCAATTGCAATTCCAATTCCACTCCTGACCTCTTCTTTTACTTTTAATTTTCATTTTTTCCCTAACCTCTTCCTAATCTCAATTTCTGTTTCTCATGTACGCATAGGTTCTTCCTTTGTTGCAATTCCTTTGCTCGATCATACAGGTTTCATGGAGGTATCTAGTGTCTCTTCCTCTCTCTCTCTCTCTTATTTGTTTTTATCATGTTTTGCTTTGGATTGTTTTGAAACTGATTATGTGAAAAATTCTATTGTTAAGATAATTTCTCAATGCTTCAGCTTTGTTAGTCTTATAGAACTGGTCAAAGTTGTGTACTCACTATTTCTTTTTTCCTTGGTTTTTAAAGATTCAGTTGATTTTCATCGGTTAATTTTATCATGGGACTGTGTCTATATTTACATTAGTAGTATTAGTAGTTTATCGACTGACGGATAGAGTGTAAAACTTATTCTCTCTGTTTGCAAGGCCTTAGTCTTAAGGATTGATTTTTGTTTATTGTGTATGACGTGATTGATATGGTTGTGTAAGTATAGATTTATATTTTTGAAAATCTTCTTCTTCCTGTTTGATTGATGAAATCGTGAAATGTTTAAAAACGCCCCTAATTCAGAACTCTTTAAGGACTTGGAATTTCATCTAATTGACCTTGCTTTCTAACCAACTGTTAAGTTTATGCTTCCTTAACTTGCCCAAACGCGAAACCCAACTTCTTACTTTCCCTTTTAATTTATGTATTGGGTTTATGTTCAGTCTGGTAATTATCTTAACAAAAGTTGTATAGATTTTGTTAAGTAACTTGTTCTATAGGAGTGGAAGAGACCTCAAGTCCGAGGCACATTTGTCATCACCGCAGAATTTGTGGGAGGGAATCCAGGAGGCTGTGATGATGCTTGCAACATATGCTTTGAAGCCTTTGTGATAGTGATCCTTCAACTGCTCAGTATCTTTGGGTTTGAATAATTACCGTTGGAATTTCCTTGATGGATTTTTAAAACCTTAATATTTCTTTTGCAGTGACGAATTGCAAACATCGGTTCCACCTTCAATGCATCCTTGAATGGTATTTTTATTATCATGATTCCTAATATCTTCCACTGCTTAGTTCAGTAATCATATTTACAATTATTATGGTGACTGGAGTTGTATATTCTGCAACTTCCAAAAAGCAAGCACCATCTTTGTCGTCCTCCAAGCATGCAGTCATGTTGGTTTCCTTGAGAAAGGAAGGGAATGCTTCAACATGATGACCAATGTGTATGTATCATCCTTAAGGTGGGATGACTTTAGAAGGATAAGGAAAATGATGCATTTTAACAGAGTAAGGAAGAATCCAGGACAAAGCTTTGTTGCAGTGAATGGAAAGAGTCACACATTTATTTTTGATGACAGAGGTCATCATGAAAACAAGTTGATATATGAAGCTTTGGACACTTTGATGTTTCATTCAAAGAAGGGTCCATATGACATCATGATGGAATTCCTAAATATGAACTAGAATCAAGTGTTATGCTTGATATATCATGGAATTGCAATATAGTAAGACTTTGAAGGAAGCCAAGGAGAAAACAAGATCCAAGTTTAACTTCGGATGTTCGATATCCTGCTTGGTGCCTAGCCAATGCTTCTAATTTTTCAATCAACAATCTTCCAATGTCAAGGACTTTTGAGAACATACTGCGATGATCAATGTGTAATAGTTCCTCTTTATAAATTTATGTTTATGAAATGTTATAAAAATTATATTTATGAAATGTTATAAAATTTATGTTTGTTTATATTTATCATTTTCTAATATTATTGATTAGATATATCGAATTTGTGATTAAATATACCGAGAGTTGTTTTAAATTTAATATAAAACTGTAAATTGATATTGTATGAAAACATAGATTTCTAACTATGTATTAATGACTAATGATGTCAATTAAAGATATGATTTTTAATTGAATTTTAAATTAATTTTGAATAAATTCATTAAGACTTATTATAATTTTTGTATTTAAAATTGTTAAAATACTTATTATTATTATTAATATTGTTGTTGTTGTTCTTATTATTATTATTATTATTATTATTATTATTATTATTATTATTATTATTATTATTATTATTATTATTATTATTATATATGTTCTATATTTTATTAGAGTTATAAATTTAATTTTGTAGAATTTAATATCCAAATTCTAAATTTTATAAGAATATTCAACTAAATACTAAGATATATAATATTCATACCTTTATAAATTTTTTAAGTCATACATTCGTAAGTCATTTTACACATAAATAGTTAATATTAAACAGCTACTTTTACCAAACATCAAATAAAAATTAGCTAATATAATCACCATCATTTATAATGTAATAGAATCAATTAACAACTAATTGATCACCGATTGTCAAACAGTATGAAATATTATTATTTACCCATTCCTTATTGCAATCAGCTGATTGCCAAACAGGGTGAGGCTATTCTTATTTACTCATTCCTTATAAATCCGTCCGTACCAAATTGGGGCTACGTTGTAAGGAAATACAAAATAATGAGTACAAAATATAAATAAAGCAAAAATCAGCGCTAAAAGTGAAAATTTTCAAAATTTGCCAATCTTCTGCCCAAGAAATGACAATACATAGCTAACACCACCACTCTTTTCCTTACTTTTTTGTGTTTCCCCCTCTAAAAAAAACCCTAATTTGGAATCTGCGCCATGAGCTAGACTGCCCAACAATCACCAATTGAATCAAACTTGTGAATTGGCAAGGGGAAGAGGAGAGAAGACGCCGGAACCATGCCGTCTCACAGCGATCTGGACCGTCAGATCGAGCATCTGATGCAGTGCAAGCCATTGCCGGAAGCGGAAGTGAAGACCTTGTGCGAGCAGGCGAGAGCGATCCTTGTGGAGGAATGGAATGTCCAGCCGGTGAAGTGTCCTGTCACCGTTTGCGGCGATATTCATGGCCAGTTTCACGATCTCGTCGAGCTTTTTCGTATCGGCGGTGGCATACCAGACACCAACTACCTCTTCATGGGCGATTACGTAGGTCGGTTTCCTGTGAATTTCTTGTTATGAATTCGAAATGAGAAAAAAAAAATGATTTTTTATGTAACTCAGTTCTGAGCTTTATATAAGATTTCAGATTGCAAGCCTGAGAGCTTCAATTTTGAAGATCTGTCATCGGGAATTATTTTTTATGGCATTTAAACGAGTTATTAAAACTGTGGAGAGGGCTTGTTCTCTATATTCAATTGTGTGCACCCACTAGTGTACTTGCGTTGCATGCACAAAATGATATGCTTTGATCAAATTTTTTCTCTGTAAGGCGTTTGCAAAACACGGCGTTGCCACCCATGGTACTATGACTTGGGACTACGTAATGATAGAATTTGGTGTTTCTATAGATGCAGAACGTCAAGTTAATTTCAAAAAATTTGAACCTTTGACGTGGTAGGAATGCGAGTGTTAAGTCTGAAATTGTTGCATATAACCTGAAGGCGAGTGTTTATATAGATATTGTATTGGAGCTACCAGCATTAGAATGGTAATATGTCTGGGATGCTCTTAAATTGAAGTAGATTGTCTGAAAATAGATGAGTGAGACTTGGTAAACATTTTTAGATTTGTAAACTTGCCATGTCACTGTAATTCTGTACGTTTTTCTTTGAATATTCAATTTGGATGATAATATTTTACCTGATTCAAACTTCCCTTTGTGGATCCTGCTTGTAAAGTAAAATTGTTTGCCTCTGTCTTCAATTTTATTTTATTCCTAGGCATCAGAGTACTGCTATATATATTTTAACCCTTATGGAGCATTTTGCAGATCGAGGATATTACTCAGTGGAAACGGTCACTCTTTTGGTGGCACTCAAAGTTCGATATAGAGATAGGATTACAATTCTAAGAGGAAATCATGAGAGTCGACAGATAACTCAAGTGTAAGAACTCTCATTTCAATCATATGCAGAACTGAATATAAGTGTTGGAGGAAAGAGCAAACTGAACTTTCTTCTTATGTTATAAATAATGAATAGATGCAATGATTCCAACTCTGGATCCTTGAAAGAATATATTAGATAGGAAAAATGGGACATAAGATACAATCTTATGTTCTTGTACTTTGTTTTTGTGGTATCTGGTCATATTTCATTACTGTTGCTATTTTCAACGGCTTAATTTCTTTTCAGGTATGGATTTTATGATGAGTGTTTGAGGAAATACGGAAATGCAAACATATGGAAATATTTCACCGACCTCTTTGATTATTTACCTCTCACAGCTTTGATCGAGAGTCAGGTTTTAATTCCTTAGCACTGCCTTAGCATGATTACCTACATGATATTACTTTCAATGATCTACAAGGTCTCATCTAATCACCTTTAATTATTTCATTACAGATCTTCTGCTTGCATGGTGGTCTCTCTCCATCTTTAGACACATTGGATAATATTCGTGCCCTGGATCGTATACAGGAGGTATGCCTGCATTTATCATGTTGTATTGCAGTTCCATTAGCAAGTCGCTTGAGCCAATGTTTTACTTTGTCCAAATAAATTATTTTGTATCTATGAGAATCTTTTAGTTTGATGTTACCTTTGAATGAATACGAGTATGCTAAAGAACATATTACACCATAAATGCTAGTATATTTGGGCAAGCATTTTGATAGTTTCTTATTTTCTTCTATATTTCTTTGAATGAGTTGGTTGACTAGCTGACGTAGTTGACATTGTGATGTAGATGACTTACTGGGTGTTTTAAGAAATAAAAAGGCAATCTATATTTGTGTCTTTGTAAGTGGCAGCTATTTGTTATTCTGTGGTTATTAGGTTCCTCATGAAGGTCCAATGTGTGATCTCCTGTGGTCTGATCCGGATGACCGATGTGGATGGGGAATTTCTCCTCGTGGAGCTGGATACACCTTTGGACAGGATATCTCTTCACAGTTCAACCACACAAACGGGCTTACTCTTGTTTCTAGAGCTCACCAGCTTGTCATGGAAGGATACAATTGGTCCCAGGTTTGTGGGTTCAAGTGAAGAAAATTTTAGTCTTGGATGGGAAGTTCCAATGCTATTTCTAATATCCTACTAATCTTTACAGGAGAAGAATGTTGTCACAGTGTTCAGTGCACCAAATTACTGCTATCGATGTGGGAATATGGCTGCAATACTTGAGGTTGGGGAGAATATGGAGCAGAACTTCATTCAATTTGACCCAGCACCTCGTCAGATAGAGCCTGATGCCACACGCAGAACTCCTGACTATTTTTTGTAATTTGTGTAGCTTCCTTTCAGCTGAAAATTTTTCTGTTTGCGTTTAGTGGTCTTGTAGATGCAATTATGCAACAGAAGATTTTGGGGCTCGCCTGGAAAGGGGACAATGGGAAACATTTGTTGTTATCATTCTTTTTGTTTGTTTGAAAATTCATCCAGCTGTTTCTGCATTGATGTGAAAGGTTTACTATTTAGGCGTACTTTTGGCTGTATCATTGAAAGATAAAGAAGTAGCAATCACAGCAAATTCTTGACTACACAGGTTTAAGTTTCTGAGTGTACGGCATTTATTTTTTAAATGAGTATTTACCTTTTTCCCTTTAATTTTTCAAATTGGTCTAGGCTGCTATTATGATATCTCTTTTACATTTCTGTTTCTGCAATAACTTTCAGCTGCACTGCGGTATCTGAACTCGTATGAAACTAACACTCCTATCATGGAAGGTAAGAATTACTTCGAATGCTGCCTGTGTTGATATAAATAGATAAACAAGCTTCGCCATAGGTTGCATGTAGAAAAAACAGGGCGCTGAAGAACACCATGAACTGGGGTACGTTAGCAGCCTTCTGAACAGCATAACAGCAATAGATTAGATGACAAAATTGCATTTCCTATTCATTAAGCTTTATAAAGTTTTGTGATTGCTTCTGAAGGACGGAGGATTTGCCTGTTTTCTATCTGTAGAATCGTCCTTGACTACAAGCCTTGTGCTTTCTGTTGCTCATTGCTGTTACATCATGGCTAAAGAAGAGTATTGTTTTAATTGGTCGTCCCATGCACCCCTCTTTCTGTTAATTTGGCACTAGATAACATAGCTCTAAATTCTAGTTCAACCATATTGCTGAAATTCTTCATCGCTGTTTTTTGGATGTACATCAAATAATTCTTAGTTGAATATTCCACTGAAAAAGCTAATGGTGCGTAAAGTGGGTATATCTACTCTATACTCCCACCATTAGCAGCCATTTAGTTGTTCTAATAAATTCGCCTCTGGTACACTAACGTAGGGCCTCTCTTCCTTTATTGGTTTAATCATGATAACCTTGTACTCTTACAGAGTTCTCATCCTTTTTGGTTCCAACAGGAATCATATTACTAGTATTTTGAGCTTCTTGTATTAGTACATTTTCTCTGCCTTTTTAAAAGAACCAACCTGGATAATTTCCACAGCAACAATATTGGTCGTGCATAGTCGTGCAAACCACCTCAGAAGCTACACTAGTTTGTCGTTGAGATGCTGTTATAACTTCATATTTCGAGTTTAAGTTCAAGAACTTGTGCATCCCGTAATCTCTAGTTCTTCTGCTGATGGTGTTAGAAAATCAAAAACTTTAAGGTGATACAGTTTGTAGGAGGAAAACAAATTGGGTTAATAGGTCCATCCTGCTATTAAAGAGATGAAGCTTGCAAGGTTATAGGTTCATATCGTATCATGTTACGACTTCTAGTCAACAAAGAACTGCAGAAGTTTCCTAAAGAAAAGCTTGGAATTGGAAAGAGCAACCTTAAAGGAAGAATGTCGTTCATTATCTACTTCTGATTGCTGATGAAACTTGAACGTTTATTATCAAGATTACAAAGGCTTGCGTGACAGAATTCTGGCCATAGATACAACGATGTTTCAAGCTACCCAGTTTCTTGGAAAGGCAATATAGCCCACTTGGAAAGCCTTGCTTTATCAGACATGAATGCTCTTCCCCATACCCTTCTCTGCATTCTTTATGATTATCCTAGATGGACGTTGCAAATCTTAGTTTATTAGAAGCTTCAACACACATTTCCCCCTGCTTTCTGAATTAATACCGACTTGCACTAAACTCCGTTAGCTTCAGTTGCTCAAGTGTTGACAAAATATGAGTAAAAGAAGAATTTTAAGTGAATTGGGGTCGGGAAGAAGAAGAATTTCAGAAGTATACAAAGAGAAACATTAAATAAAAGAGAGACGTTTTTCATTTCTAATTCTCTACAGATAAGTTCGTTGCAACAGCTACAAATTAAACACATCCTTTCTTTTTTAGATACATGAAACGTGTTCAAAAGTTTGTAAGCAAGCCACAGAAGCGAACTAGTGCGTATAATTAAGGTAATTTTAGTGAAATATAACAATCTCGTTTTTTATTTAATTCTTCTTTGTTTCCTATGGTCCTTCACTCGTTCATCTTATCCAAATCCATGAAATCTCTATTCTTTAGACTTTACCAACTTAGCTTTGATACCATTAACGAGTTTTGAGAGGGCCTAAGGAGAAATTGAATTGAATCCAAGTGAGTTCATATATAACCAGGACATCATATCTTAATCCAAAATTTTAAGATAATGAGTTATGAATTCTGTCTTTGTATATAATTCATTTATTCCTAATTTCTCTTTTCGAGGTGAGATTACTTCACTCGTGAATTTCTAACACAAATAGTGTTTCTTAAATTGCTCCTTTCGTAGATCCGTCTGACAACTGTACTAATATTTGTGTTATTGATTTATTATGATATCTAATTATTCTCCGTTCTAGTGTAATCATTGGAGCTCGAGCTACAATTTTGAGTAATGTTGACAAGCCCATAAATAACGGCTCAAGTTCATAAACATACTTTTATGAGTTGTGAGACTTAAAATATGGGATGAATTAGGGATTATACCATCAATTGAAGCTTATATGTAGCCTTTCTATTTTTTTTCTATAATATGATAGGGCTTTAAATATAACAAAATAAAGCTTGTGTGAACTCTCTTTTATACTAAGTGTTGGTTATAAGGTTGGAAATTAAAAACACTTATTGATTCGTCTTGAATTTTCTATATGACCTCTTTCTATTTTGTTGTTGTTCCATTTGAGATTGTGGCTTTTTATGATGGAATTTTGCAACCAAGAGAGCTACCTCCCTATCTTTCATTGATAGGTCCAACTTTAAGATCTTGCTGTTCAACAAAATAAAGAACATATACAAGAGGATGGTAGTTATAGAGAACCTCAATGGGAGTTGAGTTAGTGGCTATATGATAGTAATGTTGTACCACCATTCTACTATAGAAATCGAATCTAACTATTTCTTTGAATTGACATTAAAGATACATCTCATATAGGATCTTACTAATGGCTCCAATTTGTCCATCAAATTATGGTTAATAAATGGTGTAGAATCTTAAATTGATCCTTGCAACTTGAATGTTTATCGCTAAAAGGCGTTTAAAAATAGAGAATTTCGATTACTCACAATAACTTTTGACATTCCATAAAACTTAAAAATATGATCGATAGAACATGTGCAATTTTTGGAGCTATACATGAACATTTGATGGCAATAAAATGATAGTATTTACTAAGACTATCTACCATTACAAAGATCACTAATTGGCCTTTGGATGAAAGTAATCTAAAATTCATGTTAATTTCCCTACAATACTTTTTAAGTATTAATGCAGGTTACAGTAGTCCAAAGTATGCAACATGGCCATGTTAAGCATTCCTTGGACAACGTTTTTGATATCTTTACTCAAACTCTTCCAACAAAACAAAACATGGTTTGTATCTTTTTTTTTCCCTACAAGGTGTCTTAGATGGGTCCTAAATATGGGAAGACACTTTTAAGCTATTCACACCCAGACTAATTCCCGCTCGAGCCGAGTAGGTGATCTCTTGCGGGAGGTAAAGCTCTGGTAATCTTAAATGACCACCTTAAGGAATACCGTAGGCCATAAATATTGATTTATCTCTTAGATGTTTGCTAAAACCAACCACCAATCCGCCTGTCTGATAATCCTCTTAAACTCAACTCTCTTATTTCGAATCCTTCATATCACCAACTATTTCTTCATCAAACCTTTGGTTGAGAGTAGCTACAAACTCCTCCCGCTACATCTGTTCCTATTGATTTCTATTTTTCTTGAACCTGGCCTTCCAAATGTATGGTTGTAATCCCAAAATATCTCAGAACAACAAGATGAGACTTGGTCCAAAATGTCTCCAACAAAATGCCATATATATACAAACATTTAAATATATATCTGCGCAGTATCTCAACAAAGTATATGGCAACAACAATAATAGGAACAATTATATGCAAAAGTCTTTATACTGAATAACAAAATAGTCAAATACAATGTTGCTATCAAATTTTTTCCCCAAATTTTTTCCTACATGCTCCACTTGCCCAGTACTATTTTATGGTAATTTTTATGAAATTTTTGGAATGCTAGAATTTTTATTTTTATTTTTCCCGAATTTTAAAATTAATAAAAATATACTGTACTCTCCGAATTTTTCCTTGAAAATTTTTGTACTTATTCCTAGTATTATTTGGGCTTGTGGAGTCTTGTGTACTCTCAGAGTTATATAGTTGTGCACCAAAATTAATTTTGATGTTGTTTATGCATATAATGTTAAATTATATGATTACTATGGTTATTTTTGCAATTATGGTGCTAATTGAACCTATGGGATCAATCTTGGAGAATGCTATTGAACTCTTGTCATTCATTTTGTGTAATTGTGAGCTCGCCTATCATGAGACCAATTATTACAAATTGCTGTTGTGATGTTGTTATTGGGCATACATTAGATGCTATGTTAATGATGCACTTACCCTATCGGTTTGTCTTTATCAATGTGGTTTCTAATGTTTTGTTTAATTCATTGAATTATGTCTTTAAAGTTTTCAATATCCTATCGATATTAGCTTTAGGGCATAGTTTAATGTTCTGGGTGATCTGTGTTGTAATTCGAGACCCTTAGGTAGGATTGCAATTGCATGAGAACCTAACTGTGTTGTTTGCCCAATTATGCTAGTTTTTGATACATTTGCTAAATCTTCCTGCTTTGTATCAATTTCCAGCTTTGAATTCTTTGATTAAGCTGAATGGGACCAATTATGAGGACTGGCTTGAATCTTTAAATCTTTTTTTGGCGGTTTCTAATGTTGATGTTGCTCTCACTGAGGATGAGCCTGCACAACCCACTGTTGAGTCTTCCGCTGCAGATAGGGCTAAATATGATAAATGGGTTCGTGCTAATAAAGTTTGTTTGATGACCATCAAGTACACAATGAAGAAGACTATTAAAGAGAGCATCACAGAAACTGATAATGCCAAAGATTATCTTAAGGCTGTTGGTGAAAAAATTCAGAAGTTTGATAAGACTGAAAAGTCTAATTACTTGTCTTTATTGTCTAAGACCAAGTATGTTGGTGTGGGTGGTGTTCCTCAAATCTTTGTCTGTTTTGAATCGAATCTGGTTGATGTTCCTCTTAATTCATGGTGGTTAGACACTGGTGCTACTATTCATGTCACGAACTCATTGCAGGAGTTCAAAAGCAGGCAGAAACCAAATAAAGGGGAGGTGATGGTGCAACTAGGAGATGGATCTAGTGTTAATGTTGAGCACATAGGAGTAGTTTCCTTGAAATTGAGTAGTGGACATGATTTACTTTTGAAAGATGTTGTTTATGTGCCTTCTATGAGAAAGAATTTGATTTCAGTTTCTGTTTTACACAGTTGTGGATACAATTTCCATATAATCAATAATGGAATTGTTTTGTACTATGATTCTGCTGTTGTTGGTTCTGCAATTATGCGTGATGGATTATTTATGCTGATTGCTTATTCTTCTCGTTTTGATCGACTGCATGATAATATTAATGCTGTTGTTGAAGAGAAACGTGGGAGAGTTGCTGAAAAATCTTCTATGTTATGGCATAAACGGTTATGACATATCTCTAAGGAAAGAATGGAGAGGTTGATTAAGGAAACTATTTTGCATGATTTGGACTTCTCTGATTTTGACACTTGTGTTGATTGCTTAAAGGGGAAGTTTACAGCTAAAGTAAGAAAGGAGAAAATGATCAGGAAGGAGGAACCATTACAGATAATTCACACAGACATCTGTGGACCTATTACTCCTATTGCCATGGGAGGCTATAGATACTTTATCACCTTCATTGACGATTTTTCGCGGTATGGATGGATTGAATTGTTGCGTGAGAAATCTGAGTCATTGGATGCTTTTAAGTCATTCAAAAATATTGTTGAATTGCAACTTGAGAAGCATATTAAATGTGTAAGATCTGATAGAGGTGGTGAGTATTATGGTCGGTATGATGAAACTGGAAGAAACCCTGACCCTTTTGCTAGATACTTGCAGGATTGTGGAATTGAGGCACAATATACCATGCCTGGCACTCCTCAACAAAATGGGATTGCAGAGAGGCAAAATCGTACTCTTATGGAGATGGTTAGGTGCATGCTTAGTCACTCCACCTTATTAGAGTTTTTATGGGGAGATGCTTTGAGGATTGCTGTTTATGTTCTGAATCATGTGCCTAGTAAGTCTGTACCAAAGACTCCTTTTGAGCTGATATCAGGAAAGAAGCCTAGTTTGAAGCATTTCGTGTTTGGGGTCAGAAAGGTGAGGATTTATAATCCTCAATTGAAGAAACTTGATCCTAGAACTGCTTCAGGTTATTTTATTGGTTATTGTACTGGCTAAAGAGGTTCAAGATTTTATTGTCCCAATCACACTACTAGAGTCATTGAATCAGATCGGGCTGTCTATTTTGAAGGAGACATGGAACATAATGAAAGGCATGAGTCTCGTGTTGTTGATTTAGAGAGGATCGTGTTATTGTTCCTATACCTATTGTTTTTCATCCTGAGGAGATTCAGACTCCTCAGATTCCTGATGATGTTGTTGATTCAGGAAATGATGTTGAAATTCCTCAACAGGTTGGCATTGATTATGAAGTCCCAGATGTGGTTGTAGTTCCACCTAGGAGATCCGAAAGGATTCCTAAACCTACTGAGTCTTCTAAATTTCGAGATTATTATATTTACTTGGAGGAGCATGAATTCAATTTAGTTGAAGACTCAGATCCTATTTCTTTTCAGGATGCCATTACTTGTTCTCGTAGTTCACAATGGTTGGCAGCCATGGAAGATGAATTGGCTTCTATGAGTATGAATGGCGTTTGGGATTTGGTGGAATTACCTAGTGGTTGTAAGACTGTTGGGTGTAAATGGGTCTTTAAGACTAAACGTGATGCTAGAGGTGAGATAGAAAGGTATAAAGCTAGACTTGTTGCAAAGGGATATAACCAGAGGGAAGGTATAGATTATAAAGAGACTTTTTCCCCGGTCTCTACTAAAGATTCATTACGTATTGTGATGGCTTTAGTTGCTCATTTTGATTTGGAGCTCCATCAAATGGATGTAAAAACTACTTTCCTGAATGGTGATTTGTATGAAGATGTGTTCATGAATCAGCCTGCTGGTTTTGTTGAGAAAGGTAAGGAACATATGGTATGCAAATTGAGAAAATCCATTTATGGGCTGAAACAAGCCTCCAGACAATGGTATTTGAAGTTTGATCAAATAGTTTGCTCTCTTGGCTTCAAGGAAAATGTTGTTGATCAATGCATTTACTTGAAGAAGAGTGGGAGAAAATTCATTATTCTTGTCTTATATGTTGATGACATTCTTTTAGCCAGTAATGATGTGGATTTTCTTTACGAGACTAAACAAATGTTGATGACTCATTTTGATATGAAAGATCTTGGTGATGCTTCTTTGTTCGGGCATTGAAATTCATCGTGATAGATCTCGTGGTGTTCTTGGTTTGTCTCAGAAAAGATATATAGAAAGGATTTTGAATAGATTCAACATGAAGACTTGTAATCCTTGCAGTGCACCCATCCAAAAGGGTGACAGACTCTCGAATAGCCAGTGTCCTCAAAATGATAAAGATAAGTCAGAGATGGAAAAGGTCCCTTATGCTTCTGCTGTTGGCAGTCTTATGTATGCTCAAGTTTGCACACGTCCTGATATTGCTTTTATTGTTGGTGTACTTGGGAGATACTTGAGCAACCCTGGTGTGGGTCATTGGCAAGCTGTGAAACGAGTTCTAAGGTACCTACAAGGTATTAAAGATTACATGCTCACTTACAGGATGTCTGATCACCTTGAGGTGACAGGTTATTCTGATTCTGATTATGGTGGCTGCCCTGATGATCACAAATCCACATCAGGATATATCTTTATGCTTGCTGGAGGGGCTGTATCTTGGAAAAGTGTTAAACAAACACTTACAGCAACTTCAACTATGGAGGCAGAGTATGTGGCTTGTTATGAAGCTACCCGACAGGCAATATGGTTAAGGAATTTCATTTCTGAGCTCCATCTTGTGAAGAGTGTTTCTCGACCTCTAACCATATATTGTGATAACTCTGTTGTGGTGGGCTTCTCTCAAATATGCAAGAACTCCAAGCGTTCGAAGCATTTTGAAACAAAGTATATGTTTGTTAGAGAGAAGGTAAAGGAGTTTCAAACTCATATAGAGCATATACCCACAGATCTTATGGTGGCAGATCCTCTAACCAAAGGCTTGACTGTTAAGGCTTTTGTGAATCATGTAACCCGTATGGGTCTATTTAGATCTTTTGATGCCTTGGATTAGTGGGAGTCTGTCTTTTATGTTATTTTGATAGCAACATTGTATTTGACTATTTTGTTATTCAGTGTAAAGACTTTTGCATATAATTGTTGCTATTATTGTTGTTGCCATATACTCTGTTGAGATACTGCGCAGATATATATTTAAATGTTTGTATATATATGGCATTTTGTTGGAGACATTTTGGACCAAGTCTCATCTTGTTGTTCTGAGATATTTTGTTAAATCTCAATTGGCATCTTGAGTGGATGCTTAGGCCATTTTGTTTGGAATTGCACAAACGGATTACCATTTTGTGTGCATTTCCTTATGACACATTTTGTTTAGGTCATCGAGGTATGGATATCTTGCATATATGTTATCAGTACTCCTATCGGGTCTGATTTCTATATTGTTGAGGTATTTGTAACCTCATTTTGGACTTATGATTGAGAGATTGATGACTCTACTTTGACATCTTATTGTGGCCACATATTGTTATATTAATTTGTGATTTGTTTATGTTGTTTAATGATATTAGTTATGCTGTCTAAGTGGGAGAATGATAGAATTTTATCATAATTGTGGACTAGCATAATTAAATTTATTTGGTACAAATCCCGATTAATTAGATGTCAATTGTAATTCTCTCTTTAACGTGTCATTGGGCCTGTGTTCATGGGCTTGCTATGATGGGTAGGCTTGGCCCATGTATTATAAAGCACAGGAGGCCCTACTGCTAGCCAATCTTTAAAAGTACAGTTGCCCCATTGAAACTGTATACGTCTTTTGCTGATTAAGGATTCGGAATAGCAGTAGCAAATCCTCTGCATCTCTATCGCGTCGCTTTACAAAAAACAATAATGGATTCAATGTTTCCCCAATTTCCAGGTATTTATCAATCCAACTAATGAACGTAGTATGTTGCAATTCTAGGGTTAATTATTTGAGTAGATTAATCATGAAATTAATCTTGTATTTCGTGTCTAATTTTCTTTCAGAAGAATCCCAGAAATAAAGGGAAAGATCAGAGAAACTGAGTGAAAAGAAAAAGAAATACGTTTTTGGTTTCTAATTTTTCATAGATAGGTTACAAAACATATACTTTCCCTTCTAGACATAGGGCAAGTGTTCAAGAGTTTGTTCATATGGGAGAAATGGTAAGTATAGTTAAGGTGATTTTAGTGAGATATAACATCGTTTTTATTTAATTCTTCCGTTGCTTCTCGCATTCCTACTTCCTCTACTTTTTCATAACAAAATGAAATGGCTTTAACTCTTCCTAGCGCTACATAAACATCAATCTTGAGCCTTAAGTTGATACGCCATTGATGCTTATGATTACAGTTCGAAGCACTCATCCAACTTTGAAACCTATGGCAATGCAAATGATAGAAAGATGCAAGTGGTGAAAATGTAGAAGCACAAAAAATTATTGCTGTAACTACTAAAACCTGCCATGTGGGGGTACGAACATCTAGGCAGAAGGTCAATGGAGGGAAAATAACAAATATGTCCAGTTGATTGCAAAGGAAAGTGGTGCTTCATTTACAAATACATGTTAGACATGATAAAGATCTGTATACATGTCTATTATAAAAATAAATGCGGAATATTATTACGTACCTCCTGCCATTGATGTTGAGAGATCTTGAAGAAATGTGAGAGGGTTCTTCTAAGCTTTAACAAAATGCAAATGATGGTGTATGCAGAAGTCTCATATGTTAAGCCTAGGGACCCAATCCTTATAAATGCCATGGTGTCTTCCATCAAAACAACCAAAGGGCACGATGGTTCAAGGTAAAGGTCTATGACTGTTCAAAAGCAACAGTAACGACCCAAAAGAAATGAAACTATAGATAACAGTCTCCCACTTGGGTCCTAGATGTAATACAAAAATCATAAAACCTCCACTTAATTAAAGAAACTAAATGCACGAATCATGGCGATAAGTCCTCTAAATGTGAGTATTATCTTCCATGTATCACGATGCATCATTATTTCTTATAAAAATGTAACTAAATGAATAAACCTTTATGTTTATTATGGATCCATAATAGTTGTAATTCTCAAAAATAAAATGTGTACACTAGAATGAGAAAAAACAACTAATTAATAAGAGTTTCGTGAAAGTACATACATAAATCACATAATGGAACCAAGTCCCATTCTAGCAACATGATCCTTAAAGCTCTTTGGTGGCATGCCTTTTGTTAAAGGATAGGCAATCATTAATTCGGTGCGAATGTGTTGAATGATCACTTTATTCTCGTTGACACGTTCCCTAATGGCCAAATACTTAATGTCGATGTGTTTACTTCGACTACCACTCTTGTTGTTTTTGGCCAAGAAAACTGCAGCTGAATTGTCACAGTACATTCTTAATGGCTTAGAAATCGAATCCATAATTCTAAGTCCAGATATAAAACTCTTCAACCATACACCGTGTGATGTAGCCTCAAAACAAGAAACGAACTCAGCCTCCATGGTTGAAGTAGCAGTCAAAGTCTGCTTTGAACTCCTCCAAGATATGGCTCCATTGGCAAACATAAATACATATCCAGATGTTGATTTTCGTGAATCAACACAACCAGCAAAGTCAGAATCTGAATAGCCAACTACTTCAAGATTTTCTGTTCGTCTATACATAAGCATGTAATCTTTTGTTCCTTGAAGGTATCTCATCACCTTTTTTGGCAGCTCTCCAGTGATCTGTACCTGGGTTACTCTGATATCTTCCCAACATTCCAACAACAAATGCAATGTCAGGTCTCGTACAAACCTGAGCATACATTAGGCTCCCTACTGCAGAAGCATATGGAATATTTTTAATTTGTTCCCTTTCAAATTCATTTTTCGGGCACTGGTTCAAATTGAACCTATCACCCTTCACAATAGGTGCTATACTTGGTGAACAATCTTTCATCCGAAATCTTTCTAAGACCTTATTGATATAGGTTTCTTGGGATAGACCTAAAATGTATTGAGATCTGTCCCTATGGATCTTAATGCCAATGACATAAGATGCCTCACCTATATCTTTCATATCAAAATTCTTAGAAAGGAACTGTTTCACCTCATATAGAAAACCTTTGTCATTTGTGGCGAGTAAAATATCATCCACATATAGAACAAGGAAACAAATTTTACTCCCACTGACTTTCAGATATATGCATTGATCCATGATATTTTCTTCAAAACCATATGAAGAGATAATATCATGGAATTTCAAATACCATTGACGGGAGGCTTGTTTCAATCCATATATGGATTTCTTAAGCTTACACACCAAATGCTCACCATCACTAGAGGAGAATCCTTCCTGTTGTTTCATATAAACTTCTTCCTCTAGGTCTCCATTTAGGAACGCTGTTTTCACATCCATTTGATGTAGTTCCAAATCAAAATGGGCAACCAATGCCATAATCACTCGTAAGGAATCCTTTTTAGATACAGGAGAAAAGGCCTCTGTATAATCGATTCCTTCTTGTTGAGTAAATCCTTTAGCAACAAGTCTAGCTTTATATCTTTCAATGTTTCCTAATGAGTCCTTTTTTGTTTTAAAGACCCATTTACATCCAATGGCCTTTGCACCATTAGGCAAATTGACAAGATCCCAGACGTTGTTAGATGCCATAGAATTCATCTCATCTACCATAGCATTGTACCACAATTGAGATTCATTGCAACTCATAGCTTGTGAAAACGTTTCAGGGTCATTTTCGGCTCCAATGTTATAGTCAACTTCTTGTAAATACACAATGTAATCACTAGGTATTGCTGATTTCCTATCTCTAGTTGATCTTCTTAATATTGTATTAGCGCCCTCCTGAGGAGGAGCTTGTACAACTTGTTGCTCAACAACCTGTGGTGATTGTTGAACAATCGGATATACTAGATTGTCATCAACAGCTCGTGGAACTTCAATAATTGGTTGTTCACTTCCTGTTTGACTTTGAGGGATGCTATGAACGACAATCAATCTATTACTTGAAATAGGAGTTTGTATTTCACAATTATCCTTCTCAAGAACTAAGTCCCGAGATTGATCTCTCCCACTCATCAAGTCATTTTCAAGAAACTTTGCATTTCTTGATTCCACAAACCTAGTACTATGAGATGGACAATAAAATCTGTATCCTTTGGACCTTTCAGCATATCCAATGAAATACCCACTTATAGTCCTTGGATCCAGTTTCTTTTCTTGTGGATTTTAAACTCTTACTTCATAAGGGCATCCCCAAACACGTATATGTCGCAAACTCGGTTTCCAACCTTTCCATAACTCAAATGGTGTTTTAGAAACAGCTTTGGTTGGAACTCGATTTAATATATACACTGTTGTTTTAAGAGCTTCAGTCCACAAGGATTTAGGAAGTTTAGAGCTGCTAAGCATACTCCGCACCATGTCTAATAATGTTCGGTTTCTTCTTTCTGCTACACCATTTTGGTCCGGAGACCCAGGCATGGTGTATTGAGCTATTATTCCATGCTCTTGAAGAAACTTCGCAAATGGACCAGGTGCTTGTCCATCCTCAGTGTATCTACCATAAAATTCTCCACCTCGATCTGATCTCACGATCTTTATTTGCTTACCACATTGTTTCTCTACTTCCGTTTTAAATACCTTAAAGGCATCTAATGCTTCGTTCTTGTTATGAAGCAAATAGAGATACATATATCGCGAGTAATCATCTATAAATGAGATGAAGTATTTCTGACCATACAAGTCCATTTCTAGACTACAAATGTCTGTATGTATGATCTCTAATATGTCTGAACTCCTCTTAGCACCTTTCTTTTTCATGTTGGTCTGCTTTCCCTTTATGCATTCCACACAAACATCAAAATCAGTAAAATCTAGAGTATTAAGTACTCCTTCATTCACTAGTTTTTTGATTCTTTCAAGGGAAATATGTCCCAATATTCGGTGCCATAACATTGAGGATTGTTCATTCATAACACATCTTTTAATACCAGCATTACTATGGACATGCATTGTATTATGAAAAACATTTTCTTGCAAATTAATTCGAAAAAGACCACCAATCATTGTACCATTTCCAACAAGATTAGATTTATGATACAAACCAAATGATGTATTTGAAAAGTTAAAAGAATATCCCATAGGTACAAGTCTTGAAACTGAAATTAAATTTCTTGAGAAACTTGGAATATAAAATGTTCTTTCCAAATTCAAAACAAAACCAGAATTTAAAACTAATTTGCATGTCCCAACAGCTTCCACATGTGAACGCATCTTGTTGCCTGAATAGATGCATTGTTCACTGTCCACTGGCTTCCTGTGGTTTAGAAAACCCTGCAAGGTATTGGAAATATGGATTGTAGAACCAGAATCAATCCACCAAGTATGTAACATCCCGTCACCGATGGGAAGGTCACATTGGTAAATTGAGATGGGATAGGATTGTTACTGCACATCATTGACTGAGCATTCATTTGACCTCTAATTTTGGAGGCCATGAGTCTTTTGCACATGCACATATAGGTACATGCATTCATGACTATTTTCTGGCATTTGATTGTGAATGCGTGAATATGATATGAAGTGGGAAATTATGAGATATTAGATTTGATTGTGAGTTATTGAGAAATTTGGACTAATTGAGTTTGAATATTGAGTGAGAACTGTATTAGAATGATCGCCAGTTGGCAGTGAACTTTAGGAAATTTTTCTGAAAATTTGGGAGAAAATGTCCGGACCGAAAATTTTTCGAGTGGCGGAATGATTGAATTAATTGGGCCGAAATAATTGTCCATTGGCAATGGAAATCTAGAATTATGATTTTAGAAATTAATATGTGGAGTCATTGAGATTTGGAGATGATTTGGACTGGAAATAAAACTGATTAGAGATAGAGATTTAAATTTTTTGGGAGGATAAAGATGAAAAGAGGCTTCTTGGTTCCATATATATATATATGTTCTACGTTTGAAAAGGGGAGAAAGGAAAAGAAAATGGTTTTCTTCTCCTAGGGCACGAATCTTTTCTCCTTCTTCGGTGATTTCGTTTCCTCCTACCCGATTGTTGCGTGCTTTCTTCCTCCAAGTGCAAAGTTCGGTTTGAGGCTTAAAGAGGATGTTGTTATTGAGTGTTTAAAGGCTCTTCGTGAGTGTTGGAAAAGGGAGAAAGAGTTTGAGACATTTTCGGGAGATTTGAGATTCAAGCTTGATTTGGTAAGTTTAATGGTTTTAATGTTGTTTATTATTGTTGTTAGATGCATTTATGGCATTTATGGTAAAAGATTGAGTAGTTTAGGGTGGTTAATGTTGAGTTCAGAGAGTGAAAATGGCGGAGAAATCGATCGGGGAAGAAGATGTAGCCGCACGTCGCGACGTCTGGAAAAAGGCCACACCGTGGCGAGAAAATGTGTGCTCGCCGCGGCGAGCCCCAAGAGACGACGCGGTGAGCGAATAAGTTTCACGCCGCGTCGAGTCGTTCGTGGGCACCGCAGCGAGGCGTAAAAGAAATGTTCGCCGCGGTGAACGATTCCCACGCCGTTGCGAGTGACCTGTTACACGCCGCGGCGAGGGATGTGACGCCGCGGCGATGAGCAATTTTTGATTGGTTGCATTTTTATTTATGGGGCATAATTTATGGTATAGACCTCCAATTGGGGTGATTCTTAATTCGTTGTGATATAGAGAACGAGGTCTACAATTGAGGAAAAAAATGAGAGTTTGAATTTGGATTTTGTGATCTCAATTAGTGAAAGAAAGTTAAGAAATATGATTGTATTGCTTCCTAAGAATTGTTTTGAGTAATTGAGGTATAATGGTGAGGTGTCAAAATGTAAAGAAAGGCTATTGGAGTTAGAACTGAACATAAAGAATGCATTCGATCGAGAGAATTGTGATATTGATTTTGAGGTAATACCATAGCGAAAATGACTTGATAATTGATTGGAATTTAGAATTTGAAATTGGAAGTTCTGTAATATGTTATTGTATCGAAATGGGCCGATAATGATCAATTGAGTGAAAGTTAGATACTGAGTAAAAGAAAATAGAAAATGGGAAATGGTACCGGGAAAGTCATGAATAGGCATAGTACCTCTTTTATTCAAGGCATGTGCATCATTAATTATTTTGACTGTGCATTTTGTAATGAATGAAATTAATTGATTGTTAGAGAGCCGATGGATCAATAATCCACGGACAATGCTGGAGCTTCCAGACAACAGCTAGGAAGTTCAGGTGAGTAACCTAGTTGGTTCCTCAGCCTTTATGTGTTTAATATCTTGCAATGATGCCATGTGGAGATAATGGAGGGATATATGTGTTTGTCTTGATCGATTTCAGACCACGGGTATCCGAAGTATCTGAATGTGATATTGAAGTGCAAATTGTGTATACTGTATGTGAATGCTACTATGAAAGGATTGCGAATGTGATGTGATACATATGTATTGTATATATGTATATGATCGAGCGAAATTTGAAAAAGGTGAAACGCCTTATAATTGTGATAAACGAATTCTATAATTGGTTAATAAATAATGGTTGTGACTGGAGCTGCCAATGAAAGGGAATAGTGCATACCCAGAGGGCTTTCCTATCCCTAATGTGAGCGGGCAGTAGTGCATACCCTGAGGGCTCTCCTACTTGCCTAAAATGCGATTACTGTGTAACGAAAGGGAATAGTGCATACCCAGAGAGCTCTCCTATCCCTAATGTGAGCGGGCAGTAGTGCATACCCTGAGAGCTCTCCTACTTGCCAAAAATGTGATTACTGTTACTGAACCGAGCCTTGAGCTCGAGGGGAGTCAGTGCATACCCAGAGGACTTTCCTACTCCCTAAGTGTATCTGAATTCTGTTACTGTTAAGCGCTCAGTCACAACTCATAAAAGAATGGATAATAATGGAAAATTTTCATGAGTGAAACTCTTATGTGTTAATGTTGTATATTCATCTGATAAGTGTTATATGGTGATATTGATTATGTAAAATTGACAATGCCTGAGATAAATTGAATTGTGACAATTTGGGATAGTATATGATTGTTGTATATGCATTAGTTGGGCGAACCATCGATGATGGTTTCTCACTGAGTTCACAAACTCACCCAACATTGTAATTATTTTTCAGGATTTGGCGAGTACCCCATTAGACAAACAGGAGTATGATTACAGCAAGCAAGTCAGAGTTTAGGTTGGGATCAGTCTCATGTCTGCATTTGAGTCATTTTGGTACATTGTGTTTTCGCAGATAAATATTGTTATTGTATTGGGCCCAAATTTGGCTGTGCATATATGTGTGTATGAATGGTTTTGTGATAGCGATTGGATTTTGACTGAAAATGTTTTTATATCGTGGCCCAAATTTTTTACCGATACCTGCGCGCTCTTTTGTTCTAAAAATAATAATTAGTTTTCCGCGTTTAAATTGATGTGACTGTTCTAGCATACCACCCTCGCGGGTCACGGGCTCGGATATCACCGTCGATGTCGGGTTCGGGTCTCGTGGGAGTGGGGTGCTACAAAGTATTATGACAAACATCAACCATATTAGATTCATAACAAACAAGTGAGATTGAAATACCTTTCTTTATAAGCCAAGCCTTAAATTTGGCACAATCCTTCTTTACGTGCCCTTTCTTTTTACAGAATCGATACTTGGGATTGAAATCCTTTTTTATCTCAGTACGGACTGGTATTTTACCCTTTCCTTTTTGCTTGGTTTGCCCTCTATTCCTTCCTTCGGTTGCTATATGTGCACTTTCACTCAATTCCATTACTAGCCTCCCTTCCTCTTGAACACACATGGTCAGAAGTTCATTGATAAACCATTTATCCTTATGTGTGTTGTAAGAAATTTTAAAGGGTCCATACTGTGGTGGAAGAGAATTAAGTATGTAATTCACAAGGAAAGACTCGGACATTTCAACCTCAAGAGACCTCAGTTGAGCCGCAATGTCCCTCATTCGCATGATGTGCTCACGCACACCTCTAACACTTGTGAGCTTCATTAATGATAACTTAGTCATTAAGGTGCTAGCTAAGGCCTTATCTGAAGACTCAAATTGTTCATCAATAGCCTTCAATAGGTCCCTAACATGATCACACTCTCAATAGAACCACGAATACTAGGTGAATTTTGGTCTTTATGTACATCATCTTTGAGGCGATTAGATCGCTCCCAACGCCAAAAGAGCAATTTCACTGAGTGCTAGTTTCGATAGGTACATGTGGTTCATCTTTTGGATAGCATAATCAATGTCCATACACCCTAATTGGAGGAATTCTCTCTTCCATATTTTATAGTTATCACCATTCAATTCGGAATATCACATTGAATATCGAAAAATTCACAGTTGAATAATCGCACAAAATTCAAAATATAAACATGCTTATGTTACTAAATTTGTTCAAGAAAGAAACATGTATCATGTTTTACTAATGTTAAAACATGCAATCATATTTCATATATGAATCATATAACAATTAAAACCGCACGTGGGCTAAGCTTTAATTAAAAGATTCATATTTACTATTTATGATGAAACTATCAAATTATATTCATTTTCCTTAATACCGTGAATAAATTAAGAAAAGACAATTTTGCTATTCCATCTTAATTAATCATGCAAATATAATAAATCTTCCTGTGGGATAAAATTTATTATATTTAAATATGATTAATTACAATTGTGTCATTTTACTAGATGTGATCTATAACACATAATATATATTTTAATTAATCAAAGATGTTGTGGCTAATCTTCAACTAATTAAAATTATATTAATCACATGACACCTCATTTTATGCAAAACTATGAATAATAAAGGTTTTACATAATCCTTTACAATTGATTAATCATAAATCAATATCATATATTTGCATAAATATAAATATATATACATGAATTTAAAATCAAACATAATTTAAATCATGTAATTTAATAAAATTAGGCTAATATATATATTCCATATATAAATGCAAAATAAATATGGACCATACTGTATATACAAGATATTCTACACTTCCATTATACACTACATAAATTATTTCCAACTATAAACTCAAAATGTTAATCTCCTAATATAAGCTTCAATCATGTGCGGCATCTCCAAAAATTATTAATCTCATCATGAATTCATGCAAAAACAAAAGCAAATGGTAGGTCCCATGAGCTTTTTGACTTACGAAAAAAAGAGTTTTGGTCAAGACTTCATGTATGTCTAGACACAACAATAAAAGTAAATGATGGGCGTGGGCCCCTTGAAGAGTTTTCAAAGGAGTATGTTTACTCTGTAAAACTTAAGGTTGCATTAATGGCTACGAAAACCAAGTTTTCTTAAACATGTATTCAAAACTTTCTAAACAATGGCCCACGATAAAGGTGTTGAAATTGTCAGAGGAAGGATACGAAACAATGAAAGCAACACACCAATTCACGCTTATAACCATGGGTTCGGCGATGAAAAGTTTTGAAAATGTCTGCTTATAACCATGGGTTCGTGAAACCGAAAATTGTACAGATCCCACGAAAAATTTCTCAATTATCAATTGTTGGTATGAAACACTGGTTAATACGTATAACCGAAAGTTCCGTGAAATAACAAAAAGATTTGCAAAGATTTGCCCAGGATCTCTGAATTAACAGAAGCAAACGAAAAAGTAGAGTTATAGCAGTGCCTAAAACTGTTTATCTTCTTCAACCTTTAACCGGGTCAACAAGACCCGAATTTGACCCATATTTAAAACTTCCTATTTCTTTATTCCTAAGCTTTTCAATTCAAAACTATTGTAAACGAAAAGCAATCTGCTTCGTACACGGAATAACCATTTCACTATATATTGACTGTAACAATGTCAATATTTGCAAAAGAAAATTCCGTATTCATGCATATCATTACAGAAAATTCATTACATTAAGGCAGAGAAAAGATTGCTATGATACCAACTGTTAGACATGATAAAGATTTGTATACATGTCTATTATAAAAATAAATACGGAATATTATTACGTACCTCCTGTCGTTAATGTTGAGAGATCTTGAAGAAATGTGAGAGAGTTCTTCTAAACTTTAACAAAATGCAAATGATGGTGTATGCAGAAGTCTCATATGTTAAGCCTAGGGATCCAATCCTTATAAATGTCATGATGTCTTCCATCAAAACAACCAAAGGACACGATGGTTCAAGGTAAAGGTATATGACTGTTCAAAAGCAACAGTAACGACCCAAAAGAAATGAAACTATAGATAACAATACATGCCCAGATGATAGTTCAACTGAATGTTTAAGATATCGTAGGACATAAAGATTCATCAGGTGTTACAAGTTTCAAGTTCTGCAGTGGGAATCGCAAAAATTCAGTCAATGATAGAAAATCTGACTGAA